>VUQK01017403.1:27922-46866 GCA_015106715.1 Bujurquina vittata
ATTTTTAAAAAAATATTCTTACTTTTAATTTTTTTTTTTTTTTTTTTAGGAGGATGAAAGTAAATCTTCTTTTCTTTTTTTTTTTTGATAATTTAGCCATGCTGCCCATATACTCATATATTTGCCAAAGGGCATATTTTGACATCAAAGGGCCAGCTGTCAGCCTTGAAGGGTTTATAGTGATGGCTGATGACTATGAATTGAATGACTTCCAAGACTTGATCAAAGATTGAGGGTAACGTTTGGAGACAGTTTGGCACTTTCCTGACTATCCAAGGTCTATAAAGGCCATGCAGTCCGCTTGTTAGAGAGCAGGGTTGTCTTTAAACTGTGAAAATCATTGATTCTTTTCCTCAAATGAAAATAAGCATCCAGTCTCTCGGTTTGTTATACACTTTTAAGTTATGCTGTGCTTTGGGCTCACTGGGTGTCTGTTGAGCTTTTTGTTTCATTTAGATTGTAGTTCAAGAGGAAACCGAAGTGTTCTCCTCTTCAAATACATCCAGCTTCTCAAGGTGTTTATATTTCAGCAGCACTGATACCGTCTTGGCTGCTGTAGAGGTCGGTGCACCCATTGTCAGGGTGGTGCCAGACACTTCCTGTTGCTTCTGCATAATAGCAGAGTGTCTGACCATGCCAAGCTATGCAGCGCTGTTCCCTCTAACCTGGGCTCCCCAGTATTTTTGCCTGAGGATGATTATCCATTGTGAATTGGGCTTTGTGTAATTAACAGCAGCTCTGGAGCTTTTTGGAGAGGTTGACTCATTAAGGGCTCACATGGGCTTTATATGAATTGGCCTTTCAGAAGGATAGCACTGGGCAGACAGTTTTTGATTGAGTTTGCTTTCTTTTGCCAGATACTGTGACATTTGCACCTGCTTAGAGTGTTATCAATTAAATGGCTGTTATCAGTTTTAATCACTAGCATTAAGCACTCTACTGTACATACTCCAGCAACACAGACTGTGCAGTCGGCCGCTATTAGTGGTGTGAATAATTGCATGGAAATCTTTTTTGGTAAAGTCTTCAACCTGGTAGTCCAGCAAAGTGAGCTTTCTAATATGGGATTAATGTTGGAAAATGGGGTATTTTAATGTAACATGTAACGTGGTCTTGCCTCAACTCCAACCAAGTAGTTTTTTTTACTTTCAAAGTTCAAACATTTCTCTTCAGCATAGCGGCACAACCTGCATGGTGGAGGAGGCCACAAATCGGTGATGACTGTTGACAATAGCCATCTGTTATCCAGAGGACTCATTAAAATTAATCTTTGCCCTAAGCAACTTATGACAAATGCATTCAGACTTCATAGGATTAAGTCAAAAATGCAAAATGCATCCTTCACAAACAAACAAAGTGCTACAGTGCAAGTGCTCAGAACTGGTGTCTTTATGGTAAAGTGGTACTCAAAAAAATGAAACAAAAACAAAAAACTGCCTCAACAAAAAAAATTCATATTCTGTCATTGGATAACTTGCATTCAAGGAGCAATACAAGACGTCTTCTAAGACCCTGAGCAGAGCTATAACCTGAATTAACCCGTTACCGTGTTTTTACCCTATACTGAAATGCTCACGTCAAAGTCATTGAAGATGACGGTGCTTTGAGCTCTTTGTAGTATGGCTGAAAGAGTAGACTAATGGTTCACACACCAGGGCCCTATTCCAGGAAGCATGTTCAACAAACTCTGAGTACAAAAACAAACTCGATGAGTTGATCAATCAGCAGTTTCATGTTCCGGAACCTCTGATCAGAGGTTGTTCAATCAGCTCTGAGTATGTTCACCCTGAGTTGGCGCGTGCATGAGTGGGGTGGGGGGTGGGGGGGCATCACCAATGAATCACCGATACCAGGATTCATTACGGAAACGAGTAAATGAAGAGCAGAACCTCCATTTTAACCCAGAGGATCGGGTCAGTTTGTTTTTTTTTTTTATTAAAGAAAGTGTTTATGCTGTAGTTTGACTGTTGCTTTGTTTGAGTAATTATTCAGTAGAAATGTAATCTATGGAACAGGAAGCTCACTTTTTTTCATTTTTCTTAAATAGAAAATTTCTGCTGTTACTGGATTAAAATGCATAATGAGATTTAGAGAAAACTCTTTAATGTCCCCAGTTTAAGTATTTCTAATCTGATCAAATGTCAGCTTCACTGATCGATGGCGGCGGTCTGACACCACAGCAGAGATGCTTACTGTTAAAGGTCAAAGTTCAGTCATAGTTTCACATTTAACGGTAAACATGCCGGGCAGCTTTCCAAGTCTGTAATGACTGTAGAGCTGGGAAACAACTGGAGCCTTGACCTGGATCTGGGTCTTATCCGGACTGAATCCATGATCCTGATCCGTTTCCGGTACGGAGCCTTTGATACCATCGGGCAGATCAAATGAATTTCAGTTTTGAATTTCAGACACTATAACTTTCAAAATGTTGAGAACATTTAAGTCACTTTAAATACATTCAGTTCAGTTTTCAAGTCTTAAAATAATTTCAGCCTCATCTTCACTCAAATATTCACATCATCTCCAAGATCCAGACATTTTTCCATCAGTGTGACCTTTTACAACACCACAAATGATTGATCATTGATCAGTGTGTTCTGTGCCTAAAGCTTCATACAGATCAGTGTGATGTAAACAGTGATGCTGCAGTAAATGTTTCAGAGGAACTGACTGACAGTCTGACAGCTGCAGCTGCACTAATGACATAATCACTGTCTCCATCCTTACAGGCTATCGACTGTTCAAGGCGCTCACGTTACACACAAAAAATTACGACCTAATGTCTAACTGCTTGTAAAAAAACATAAACATCTGCTAATGAATTTGCTCCTATCATTGCTTTGACAGTGACTTTATTGGGAAATGAATCGGAGTGTCAGACACGTGATTCAGGTGAGATAGTTTTATAAATCTGTTGTAGAGTGGCTATAAGGATGGCAACATGACAGTGAAACATTGACCACTGTCATCAGTGAATGCCATCTATAGATGGCGAAAATGGTGAATATTGGTAAAATCAGCTGACATTTTACGTTTTAACAGCTTACTTGTTAAAACTAAAACTAGTGGTAAAATTTTGTTACATGCTGTGGCAGTAACTCAAATCATAGTCATAAAGACTCGTTTCTCTTCATCTGTCGCCAGCTGCCACCGTCAGCAACCCTTTCCGTCACTCTTGGGGATAATATACCCTGGCTGACAGGAGTTTGACAGGAGTTTAACTCACTAATTTTGAACTAACCTCTCCCTTCAATTGGCTCACAGATGTAAAAGCTATCATCTTTGAGGTGGAACCAATCCCTCTCTTTGTTGCAATGTGTCAAAATGTCAGTTTAGCACAATAAGTCCACCTCCTGCAATACTGGTGACAGCTTTAGGGGTAGGGATATCACCTAAAAGCAGGACTGATGGACCGTGCATTGCATCTGTTTACAGGTGACATTTGATTGGTCTAAATTGAGACAATCTATATGCAATCCCGTCTTGATTCCTTTTAATCTTTGCGTTTAAATCAGTTTTCCACATGAGCGTTTTATGTCCGCAGCAAAAACCGTTTATCTCTTGAGTGTTTGAAGAAACGTTGGAAATGTTTGCCTTTTGTCTCTCAGCTTTTGTGTGTTGTGTATTTTGTTTGTGTACCGTATGGGCAGATACTTCCTCAGCTGCCTTGTGCATTCATATTTCACCATCTCTATTTGCTTCTCGATCAATTTAATTACACAAATATATTTGCAAAGCAAAACAAGCAATTCAAGCGGCTATACTGAAGCGCCCAACAGTCTTCGCTGGATTCCTCCACGAGTTAAATATACAGACTAGATTATGTATATTTGAACAGAAACATATGGGGAAACTCAAGTCGCAATAAATGCGGAAAGCAAGAAGTGTATCAAAATATTGCTTTGGATGAATGGTTGGATCAGTTCGCTTACTGCGGCTCTTTTTCTTTCCTTGCCCTCCAACACAATAGTTCTTGTTGGCTTCTCGGGATAAACTGCTCTCCCTATTCTCAATCAGGAGTAATGAGACCATTTGTCTCACAGTGCTGCATAAGAACAGAGCTTATCTCTGTGTTTGCCATTAGAGGTGCTTATTGCCCCAAGAACAGCCAGCTATCATTAATACACTATCATTAATACCTGTCGCACAACTATACAAAGTTTTACCAACTGCCTGTCGGTAACTACCTCTCTTGCCAGTTCTTTTTCTTTACATTGTGCGCCAGAATAAATCAAAAGATGTAGGCTGGCCACTTTGCTTGCATGAAGGCTCTCAATAATTGATATCATTCGGGCGCTTCCACCGGCAGTGTCTAAATTGATGTTCGTGTCTGATCTACTTCTGTCCTTTGCACTCATCTTTTCTTACTTTTTCAATTCCATCCTCTCGACCGTCTTTTCACATTAGTCTCCCGTCCCTTTCAGTGGTTGAGATCGGCAGATAGAAAAGCCTTTGCATGGATGAAGAGTTTCATTATCTTCTCCTCCCGCTGTGCAAATGGCACTGTGGCTGTTCACATCTGATCTGTAGGTAATTGGATAGTTCCTTCACCAAGGAACCTTCTAACCTTCTCATGGAAAAAACTTTCACTCATCAAAACTAGTTCTACCTTTGTTCCACAAACTTGTCTTATGCAGATGTTTAGGCCCTGAAAAACTCTCACACCCTAAGCTTCGCTTTGCAATGCAAACAAATGTTGCATGGTAAAATAAAAATGATGTTACATGTGCCTTCAAGTGCCCCTGCCTAGTGGAAATTTCTGAGTTGTGTAGAAAGTAGCATTACACCCGTAACTCCCGCTTTTGTTCAGCATCGGCAGTTGCTGTTCTTTCGTGGCTTTCCCGGCATTTGAAGCCACATTCCTCACGCCTTGCTTGTGCTAGCCTGCCAAAGAGTTGTTGGGGGGTTGTGTATGTGCGGATGTCTAGTCTAAATGATGGGGAGGAGGCCTTTATATAAGTCTAGGGTCCATGTTGGAGACAGAAGGGGGGGCAGCATTAATCTAAGAGTTCAAGCCTATAGTTGTCACCCTCGTGTGGGTTCAGAGGGGTGAGGAGGGCCGAGACACTGACTTAAAGGCCTTTAGTTTGAACAATGGCTACGTTGTATTTTGGGTGGAAAAAAAGCAAAGAGTTCACAGTTCAACCTGTCAACATCCTATTTTTTTTTCTCTCACTGCATCTTTTTTAAACGTCCTCCCTTCACTCGTTACAGTCACCTCATTGTGTTGTGTATTTCAAGGCCCAATCTGCCTTTCATGCCCTTTCTTTTTTTAAAAAAAGGAGCCATTCCTCTGATGGCATATGCTGTTCTCTCCCTGGTTTTGTCTACAACCCCCCCTTCTTGCACAAAGGACGTTTTCACACATGCAGCCTTTTCTGTGTTTTGTAGCAAGTATTCTGTTTAGATGCCATATTTGGATAAGCTGCCTCGGCGTGCAAGCAAAATCGGCTTTGGCAGGCTGACAGCTTGATATGTAACATTAATGGAAAAAAACCCAAACAAACAAAAGAAAAAAAAACAGATGAAAAATGACATTGGAAGCTGGAACACACGGGGCCAATTTTGAGCACCCTAGCATCGTTTCACTGAAGGATCCAGCTTTTTAAAAGGAGTTTCACTTGTGAAAGTGTCCTATAAGAAGACTCTGTGACTTGACAGGAAAAATCCACCATCATTTAAATTAAAGTTGGAAGTTGGGAATAAAGTGTAGCCACAGGTTTAAAATATGAATAAATGAATCATACTTGTCTGTCAACATTGACTTCTTTTAGAGCATAGGAATGTGGTACAGCGCAGGACTGCTATTTATAGGCTTTAACAGGTGCACGCAAAGGAAATTCATGATTTGTTATTGGCAGGCAGATGAGACAGATTGTCTTACTTCTTCTACCTGTGCATGACTGCTACTGTGTAACTGCTGCTGCCGTCAGCCATATCTTTCTACGATGAGTTTGTCTTGGATAGTTATAGACTTTGATGGTTTTTCTGCTTGTACATTGTTATTATGTACACATAGTCCCAACTTTAATTATGATGATACATATTCAGACGTATACAAAGACAGTGCCCTTTGTATTATTGTTGGAATAGAGCAGTCAGCCTTTACGAAACACACTGTTTACAGGAAACACACTTCCTGATTCTGACCAATATTGGACTTTTAAGACGAATACCGATATTTGGTGATTCAGAAAGCCGATATTTCAATATATCAACCGATATTTTTTATTTGTTTTTTCCTTTTAGATGCATGAAACAAAGAGATTTTGCTAGCATTTATGTGTCGTTATTAACTAATTTATGCTCTACGACTTTGCTTGGATCAACTGGTTGTTGTGTTTGTGGTGGTCCCAACAGGGAAGTTGCAGAGTGCCCTCTGGTGGACAAACTTTGCAAAGTCAACATTCGTAACATGTTCAAAACTTGCTTCTCTTGTCTTTACTTTTAAAATCTTCATTTATTGACCGTTATAAATGCCAATATTGATAGTTTGGCAAATGGATAAAATCAGCCTGCTGATAAATAAGTTTGGCTCTACTCTCATCCAGGCTTGGCACTGCACTTACTCATGAACAGACAAACAGTTTTCAAGATGGGTGAAGAACAGACACAACCACTCTAACGCATACTGAAATTACTGGAGTTATTATTAAGATTCAATTCCATATCATTTGGGTCATTATTAATTAAATCAAAAATACACTTCCACTCCCATTTTCCGCATCATTTCTTCACTGACTAAAAGATTTTCCACTTCAAGAGAGCATAAACTTGTCAGAGCGAGAGCAATTTAATCAGATTTGTTGTTTATGTCTAACCATTACGATTTGGAGTAATTTGCACAGTGACCCTGTTGTAGATGTGTAGCTTCTGAAGGAAGAAAAGACAGTTGTGGTTGCATCAGAGTCATAAAGTGGAGGAGAGAGATGGAGAGCATCTCTAGAATGTCACTGAGGGATTATTTTCCTTTCACTTAAATCAGAATTCCATTTCTGGTTCCCCTTCACCGGTTTTGGATGCTCCCTCTGGTCCTTTTCGCCTCCCGGTAATGCAATTAAGATCTATAAGCTTTTCCCTGGAATAAAGGCACTGAAAGACGGATTGTTCCATGCTTCGCTGAAGTTGGGAAAATCTGTGTGTTCTCATGTGTGTGTTTGTGAAGATGGATTGATAGAGGGGTGGGGCTATAGAAGGTAATACATTGGATCCCTGCTCCCTGCCATTCAACTCATTCCCACTAACAGACATGGAGAAAGGGTTGGAGCTGTATTCTCTCCATTCGAGCACACGCACGCGCATGGAAGCAGTCATTTCTCTCCCTTTGTTTCCTCCATTCCCACTGAAATTCTATTGTGTTGCCATAGTGTCAGCGTGACTTTTTCAACAAAACTTGAACCATTCAAGCTTTTCCCTCCCAGCCATTTCAAAGCAGGCATTGCTGCCAGTGCAGCCGATTGCTGGTTACTTATCTAAACAAACAGAAAAAAGCCCCACATTAAACGTGTTATACGTGTTTGTTGCAGATCAGCATTGTGCCGTTTGCTTGTTTTGCGTGAAGCTGAGTATTCCACTGCACTTTTTGGTACTTGAAAATTAATCGGAAGGGAGTGGGGTTTACAGACAGCACAGCAATGAGCTCTGGTACGGATCTTGTTTGAAGGGGCGTTCAGATACTCATCTCATGCATTCGTAATTTACCTTTTCTCAAACCGCGTGACATCTTCTCGCGGTAGTTTGCGCATGTAAATTGCTCACGAAATTAAGGAAATCAGTTGATGCATTTTCACATTCAAATGCTGCAGGCAAAATTACCTTCACTGATCTTAATTGTGCATTTATTACCCTGCACAGTGCCTGCTTTTAATGCTTATTTTTTGTTGTTTGTTTGGTCTTAAGATTATGATTAAAACAGACTTGTTTTTTTTGTTTGTATTTAAGGCTCCTTCATGAAGAATCAGACATTTAATAGTGTTACAAACAGACCGACTCTTGTATCTACACAGACTTTGCCAGGAAAGTGATAGATTTTCTACGTAACATAAAATATTCTCCCTTTGTCTATCTCACCTAAAGCAAACTAGATTAATTTACCTCCACATTTTTTAGCATCCTCTACCTTATTTGCATACATTGGGGAGGTAGACAGTCAGCTTATCCCTCACAGGTCATAAATTAATGCGGATAAGCGCTCATTTAAAAATGTGTTAATAAATGTCTGCTCAATGTGCTAGACTTTTTGATTAGTAATGCAACTGAATTTTGCTCCTTTCTGTCGCTGTTGCATGCCCTGCCCCAGTTTTGTCACTTCGCCAGCATTGTTGGTTGTTTTCTAGGTTCAGCAATGGTGTGGGCAGCGCCATAGCAGTATTGCGGTGCGATTGAGAAGATAATTGGCTTTTCACTGAAGCAGTTTTATGCTGATGCAATTGAACCACTGCACGGCGTAAAGGTTAGGGCGATATTAGGCCCCATACAAATGAGAACAGGACAATACACACTGAGGCAGATGTCAAAGCCAATCTCTTCTTTTGGCCTAACTGGAGGGAATGTGTATCTGTGTGGCTCAGAGGTTTGTGTACTCTTTTACGTGGAACAAATGAAAAAGTCAGAGGGTGTTAAGTACATTGCGGCTGCATACAGATAAAAATAAGCAGCTCGAATGCACACTTCCCGCCACTTGCATTTGCCAACAGGCACAGAAGCGAATATGATCACAATTCACATTTTACATGCACATACCTCCAGGCGCTGAGCAAGAAATAAATCTACAAAAACTGTGATAATGGTTTAGAGTGATCGATGAAGCTAAAATACTGATCTTTAACTTGCTCCACCCTCCTTAATGTTTTGCTGCTTTTTCCTTCTAAAAGGGTTTTTTGTATTCTGTAGACAAGCAGATAGATTTGTTTTAAAATTCATCTTTGAAATGTAACAAAGCAATCTGACAAAAATAAAAGTAGCCTAAAGTTTGCTTAGAGGAAGAAAAGATGGAATTGAATAAGGAGCTCTTTACCATTTGTTTTATACATTGTAACACATGGTCTTCCATTTACATACTGTCAAAGTCGCTTTAGAAGCAAGTCTTGCAGGTCGACAGCCATCTTGGGAATGCCTCCGAGCTGTTACTTTGGGTTAGAAAGCAACTATGTAGATAAATAGGAAGAGAGCCGTGAGATTGATTTCAATAGCTGCTGGGATATAATATCTGTATCTATAGGCTCGCATGTTAATCTGATTAAAACCATTGGTTGGTTGATTGATTGTTTGGCCGGAACAACCTCAGTTTAATACAGTTTTATTCAGGTTTCGCTGAGTTCACACTAAGCACAAGGTGAAGTTTTCACATAGCGTAATTACATACAAAGTGTATGCAAAGAGGCAAATTGACAGTGATTCATAAGGATTTTCCTGAAATCACCGACAATTAGGCAACTTTTCTGATTTAGTTTGAGTGCAGCTGGTGCGGCGTGGTTGAACTTTATGATTTCTCATAAAGCCAGAAAAATAAAGTGCTTGGAGAAAAGGGAGTGAAACTGTAGGATGTGAAGGTAAGTTGTTGATGATGATGTTGATATTACTGGTTTTTTCCAACTTGACTAAAGCAGGGTGACATTTGCATGTGAACTTTTATTCCCTACATTTTAAGATAAATATCCCTGCTTTCATTTCCACAACAGACTTAAGTTTTCTGCATTTGAGAGAATTTGATTATTTAGCATCACTGCGCGCTTTCCCGACATCAAACTGATTTGAACCTTGGTGGAAGGAACAGTAAATCTAAAGACAATCCTTTTGGATATTCGCCATTGGTACTTTTCGCATATGACTGATATAAAATACATAGAGATGAAAAATTCAAAAACATGTAATTTATGCATCATTTATTGCGCTGTACGCAGAAGTTAAAGGTGGCCAGAATGATCTGGAACGGAATTCAAGCTCTAGATGTCAGTAAGTTTTGGTCGTGGCGTTTCAGCCGGTGCTACTAAATAGAAGCAAGCATGAAAAGAACACTACTTTAAGTGGAGGGTAATTTCAGTTGTAACATTTCAAACTTCTCACAAACTGTTGTTTTTTTTTTGTGGTTTTTTTTTTGTCACACCATGTGTCGGTGAGATGAAGGTACAGTGTGTTAATGTGGAGGAAGATGTGAGAAAGCGAGGACGAGACCCCTAATTTTCTTTTATCGCTAGATCAATATGACATGAGGTTCAGTTAGCTTTGCACAAAAACCGCTGCTAGAAACGTCCTCCAAAGAGCTACTTTTTACTTTTGTACTTTGAGAACGTTTCAGAGGCTTTCCTTTTTTCAGGTTTTTAAATCAGAACTTCAACATTTTACCAGAATTTTTTTTTTTTAACAAAAAAGTATCTGTACTTCTGCTCAAGGGACAACTGTTTATCCTCCTGTCACTTCTGCTGTATTTCATTTCACTGCGGCGATATGGCTTAACTGATTTCCATGACAACAAAGTGGAGTTGATGAAGGGTACAAGATAGTACTGAAAATCAACCTTGTGAATTTATTTATTTTCTTTTTTGTCAACAATTTTCATTTCTCTTTGATAGAGTCACTAAATCAAGGTATTAAAGAGGAATTTGACACCAAACAAATAATAGGAACATATTATAAGGTTATTCAGTCCTGAATGCAAAAACACAATAGCACTGCAATGTCACATACTCGCACACTACTAAAATACACATTTCTATCATTAGTGTCGTTTTTTACCCCTTCCTTTATAATATATGATCAATAATTCAAACCATTGTCTCCCCTCTTTGCTGCCTTTGTGTACGGATGTGTGTTGCTATGCTCAGCAATCTGCTCGGGAGCGATGTTGCTATGGTCAGTCTCTGACTGCCTCTGGCCGCGGTGAGGGAAATCAACTGTGGCAGAGCTGTAAATTATTCCTCTGGAGGGCTAAAAGGGCCTGAACCCAAGCTCCCTTCCGTTCGCCATACCTTTATCAGAGCACGGTCGGTTCCTATGGGCTCCTTATCCGTCAGAGCTGAAAGGCCCCAGCCGAGCAATATCAATGACACAGACCACAAAAAGAGGTTGTTTAGTGTGCTCTGTGAGTGTGTGTGTGTGTGTGTGTGTGTGTGTGTGTGTGAGAGAGAGCGAGAGAGAGAGAAGATGGACAGAAGGATGGACAGACAGAGAGGGAGGCTGGGGTAGGAGAGAGATCCTGGTGGGATTGCAGAGCTATTATGTGTTAAATCTAATTAACGCTGTTGAAGTGGCTGTGATGGGAGGAATCAGTTTGCCATTTTTTTTCAAATAATGAAAGAAAATGTTTATTTTGTTTGCGTCTTGCTCTTTGAAATCATATCTTTTTTTCCCCCTCAAAATGTTAACAACCCTGTCATTATATATCTGATGGCATTTTATGCTCGCCGTATTTCTTTGGATTGAAAGAAAATTCAAGACACGCTGCGTTTAAACTCATGGCTTCAGTGAGTGAATTCAACACTATGAACCACAACTTTAGCATTCATCTTAGGGGTCAGACTAGGAGGAGTTTATTATCAGTCAGTCGGGGGACTGAAAAAGGCATCACCTTCATCATTTTCTGTGATTATTCAGACATCCGAATGTTTCTGCTTGCAGGGACTTTACTATCTGCTTTCGTTTGCTTTTTGGAGACACGTTCATGGCTGCACGCACTTTGTTGCTCTCGACACAACACTGTCTTTTATCTGACATGTCCAGATGCAACATTTCACAGCCGTAGCCTTTCAGTCAATATGGGTATTCCAGGTACGTGCGAACTCAGTATTCCACGCCGTAATGTAATTTCTGCTCTCTAAAAGCATTTACAAAGATCTTAAAGACACCTTAAAGAAGACGAAGGATAGACTTTTTCTTTGCTTAAGACTGTGCTGCATTGTTAATGCGATCTTTAAAGCTTTGTTTACATGGTAGACAAGCCTCTGCTGTCTCGTCCCCCTCACCCTCACTCCTTCACTGCCTGAAAGAGGACTTCCTTGCATTCTGATCGCGGTCCTGTCTGTTCTTACAGACTCTAAAGAATACTAATCAGAAAGGCCTCCTCCGCCTCTAAGCGAACTCTATTCAGTCAGCGATGGTAGAAAATAACCGGGGACGTATAGTAAACGGTCTGTCTTATATTTGCTTTTATTTGTTGTAACTCCTGAGAGCCTCGCTCACAATACTCCTAATACTTAATGCTATTACACCTCTTTTGTTACGCAGTTTGGTGCCTTACCAGCAAACCCAGTGCTCCTTTTTAAAACTGGATTGCATGGAATTTAATCATCACAGTTGCTCTTTGTCTGTGTTGTCTACTCAAAATGCGGGTAGACTCTGAAAAGTGAGAATGGGAGGCGAGTATTAGTAGTATAACGATTTTATTTTGCCCGCTAGTAGGCACAGGTTGCTCTGTCAGTGTCAAGAGGATGGCTGAGAGTTTGGTTTAAAGTTGCTGTCTTTCATGCAAGTCTAAAGAGAGCCTGATTAAAAAGGACGACAAAATGTTGAATTGGAAGCAAGGAAAAATGTAATGAAATCTACAATTATGTGCTAATAATTTCTATGTAGTTACGTACTAAAGCGTTAAAAAGGAACAAAACACTCCAGGACCTGAAGCAACCTGTGTGTTTGTTCTTTGTGCCTTTTTTTTTTAACCATTAAAGCTTTTCAGGATCAGCTTGAGTATTATAGTTTCACTAAAGTATATTAGGAAAATCACAGGATGGCTTCTGTATTCTTTTTTTTTTTAAATGTCGCTTAATTACACGCAAAATTCAAGCTGTGCTTGTTTGGTCGAAATGGTCTATTAGTTACACACGTGTGAGCTTCTAAGAAGAACCTGAGGCCTATATGCGCCTAGCTTCTGAGCCTCTTTGTTCACTCTTTTGTCCATTTCTAAAATATCCCCTCAGTTAAACTCCCATTATAATATCTCAAAGTAGCCGATTCATTTCAGCGGCCTGTTGTCTACTGACATGAACTGAATGGGGACTACACCGTATACCGATCTGCGATGTATTCACGTTAAACATTTTCAAGATAAAAAGAGTCCCCGTTGAAAATCTGCACAAATTTGTGTAGGAAGGATCATTTTATTCTGCTCACTTTCTCCTCCTTCACCCCAGATGGAAACCGTGTGTAAAGCTTAGATCAGCTTACCGGCTAGCCACGGATTTGGGTGGTCAAACGGGTTCAACAAAACCCCCCTAGTGCCTGGCACAAGCTGTACAGAGCGCACACATACTCATACAAACACACACAAAGGAATTAGAAAACATCATTGCCATCCAGCGATTCTTTCCAAAAATGCTAATGTGGCGTATTTGACCTGTTTGCTCAGCCTACATTTTTAAAAGCATTCAGACTTCAACAGAATATTGGAAGACGGTGCTGCATTAGGTTAAAGCGCTGCTGTTATCACATTAAGCCAGGAGTTGAGGTCATCGTCCCCTTTCTGTGGCTGGCGGCAAAAAGAGAGGAGGAGGATAAGGGGAAAAGAAGAGCATAAAGGAGGCACTACCCTGAAATATTAAAGGCTCCTCTTGCTCATACATATATGCACATGTAGCAATGCAAACACTTTCTCTCATTTTCTGCCTTTTCCCACACAGACGCACCTTTCTCCCTTACCTGTAGGTGCCTCTGGGTGAGGCTGATCAGGTCTAAATACCCCTCCGGCAGGGATGTCTTTGATGGCTGTTGCCCAGCCTAATTTGAAGCAGGGCTCATCGTAAGCCTCCCAGTGGGATACTGGATCAAAACACAGCCAGTGGAAAGAAAGCTGGGCCTGGAGGGGTGTGTGCGCGCGTGTGTTTGTGTGTCCATGAGTGTGTTATTATTGATGCCCAGTATGTGTGCAAATGTGACTCTGTAGTGAGCATGTGAGTGAATGCGTGCGCTCACCTGGCTGTTCGTCTAAGAACTGCCGGTTACAAACGCTGAAAGAGGACAGAGGACTGAGGGGGCGTTACTGACAGTTCTAGCCAAGGAGCCAGCATTTCCATTTTGTTCACTGGAAACGGAGTGTGAAACTTTGATGAAGAGCAATTTGCATCTCTGGATGGCTGTGAAGAGGCCGGCTTTGTTCGGGGCCACCGAAAAAGCCGGGCCCGCGCACTGCTGGCTCCAAAATCTGCCCACCCTATCGCCGAACGGCACCCACCCTCTGCCCTTCACCATCAGCCCTCCTGGCACCACTTTTCTGCTACTTCGGCCAGTGGCTATTCTAGTATTGTGCTGTGTGGCCAAGAGCACCTGCTGGGAGTCCTTTCATCGTGCCTCTCTGGGATTTTTCAAAGTGATCCAAGGGCACCCCCGCAACCTCTGTACAAATACATGACTAAAATCAGACAGCGAGGTGGAGATACAGATGCAAATTTGCATCCATGTGAGACTAAGATAGTTGTTGTGGCACGTCGACTGCATGATCAGTCTTCCAACTCATGTACATGAATAGGAAAAGTGGGTAAAAGGCTTAAAGTAACCCCCCCCCCTTTTTTTAGTTCAAAGACACATAATGCATCCCACTTTAAATTTTGCATAATCTCTGAAGAGCAAATGAAAGAACGGTTCCCCACTGTCCCGTTTATTAAAACTGAACAAATAGTCCCCTGTGCCTGTCTTGAAACAGAAAAAAACAGTTAATGAAGGGGGATGGAGTGAGAGACAGTGGAACAGGAGTGAAGACGGGGTGGTTTGGGATTTGTGTGTGCGTGTTCTAATGGGGCTGAGAGGCGAGTGTCCGGGTTGTATTTGTATTCCAATGGTCCAGGGTATCCGTGGATACACCTAGGTGACTGGGAAGCATGCAGAAGGAGGAAGTGGGAGAGCAGTTATTTCTTCACCGTGCCCCTGATACCCACGATGATTAAAAAGAACCACACAGTGTGAGGTAACTTTAGGTCATTCCTTTGGAAAACATGCTCATCTATGGCCACATCCTCACTGAATAATTTTGTGTGACCGTGTATGATTGCAGATGATTTTCTGAGTAGGATAAAAAGGCTGGTGATGTGCTATCAAGGGGAAGCTTATGCATCCTTAGTTATATATGATATATATTTAAAGTGTTATGAACTTAATGCAGAATGTTTCCTTTGCCAAAATACTAGCAAACCACGGACAATTGAAATACTGCTGCACAGTTGGTTCTATAGTTGCTGAACCATGAAGAACGATGATGTTGCCGATTTTAACTGAGCTCTAGGTGAGCTCTTTAGAACAACCCATTTATTTTTTACAAGTGTTTATAAATGCAGACTGCATGGCAGTGGGACTGAAAATACCCAAGTTCAAAGATCAATAAGTCTTACCCAATATTTATGTTTGCATAGTATATTTATGTAAAAAGAAATGTACATTTTAGTTATTTATTTGGAGAAAGTTAAGCATTTGTCATTCACTGGCCATAATTTGGAACAGTTGCAAAGCACTGAAATGCTGGCATGATACCAATTTTTTTTAAAGCCAAACAACAAGAATTAAACCAATAGCAGAAAACAGAGAAGACTGTAAAATAAATGAAAATAAATATGACTATATTATATGAAACCAGTTAACATAAATGAACCGTTACAGCCTATGGTGCCATTTCGCTCGTGGAACTGCAACAATAATGCTTCTCTACTCTTGAAACAAACTTGGGTTTGTCAGTGAGATACATAGACGGGGGGATTTGTGCTTAAGTTCAGTGTAAGCCTCATCTGATAGTGGGCCAGTTAACCAGTACTTTGTCAGCAGAGTAGTGGGGGGGGGGTCCTGGCCAATTAAAACATGTCCCATGTCATGTAAGATTATTACAAATCCCAGTGTCCTGGTATCTTCCCAGCTTTAAAAGCTAACTCAGATGAGGTCACCTCTTAACCAGCTTAAATTAAAATTTAGTCACAGTGATCAGTTGTCGTCATTATGAAATGTCAACACAACTCCCAGCAGCTCCTCCATTTAAAGTTGAGATGTCACGAGATTATGCCCGACAGACAAGCTCATTTGGTCGGCTTACAGAGTAGGATGATTCATAAGCTGCGACAAAGGCTGTGTCAAATGGTTCCCAGCGCATGCTTTTCTTTCTTCCCTCCTAATGTTCCCAAATCAAGTAGCTTTGAGGGCCAATGAAAAGAGCTTAGTCATTGTGTAATTTTCATTCATACAGTTGATGATGATGGGACTTGTAGGCCTTAAAGGGATTAGCAGAGAACGCATGGTTACTTTAAATTTTAAACCTGCTGGAGACTGTGGCGGCGCTTTAAAGGGGAAGCTACTGAGTCATGGCGCTGACTGACCTTCCACTGGCCGTGGCATGGACAAGTCACGCTGACTTGTAGCTTAATAGTGACAATAGAGATGTCTGTTTGGTTCTGCTTTGTTTCCTTTCATAAAAGCAAATTTTAAAATTAATATAGCACTGGTAGAGCAATGCACACACCAATTTAATAATGAAGTCTTGAGAAAACTGGGATGATGGTTTCATTTTAACAGTGAAAGCTAGGATAGCCAATTAACCTTCAAGCATTTTGTTATTCAAGCTGTCTGAGAGGGACTCCTGCACCTCCTCTTTCCTCTTGAGCCCTGGGCCTACACCAGTATGCAGATACGGTGGTGGTGGTGGTGGTGTAGCTTAAGCAGAGAACTCCTACCTGGGCTAGTTCGAGGTGTAACTGTGCTCGATTATAGTCATGATCTTGGGTTCAGTTTGATGAAATAAATGAATCAGCTAGACTGACAGTATAGACACAGCCAAAATATTTTATATGTGATGTTTTGTCATAATCGAGACTTGTCCAGAGAGGAGATCTCCACAGCTGATCTGCATTTTATAAAATCATTTATTTATCTAATAAGCGATCACAAACAGAGCAGACAAAGGAAAAGACAACTGGCTGCTTGCCAAAGGGGGGGAAAAAGGAGGGGCGGGAGGAAAGGAGGGAGCATGTGACAGAGGCAGGAGGGGAAGGGTGGAGAAGAAGGGGATAAGTAATGTAGAACGAATGAGTGTGGCAAGGAAGACAAAAGATAGGAGGCTGTGTACAGTGTTTGGTTTTGCTGAGAGCGCAGCGCAACACGGAGAGAGAGGCAGGTCAGCGTGTCACCCAGAAAATGTGCCATCGCCCTCAGCAGGTCGGCACTCTGCTCTCTTACCTTCCTCTGAACCATAAATGAATAAGAATGCAGATAATGCACGCCGCTGTACAAATAGATATACAAAGACACACACATGCTGTAACTCCTGGTGACCTTTTGTCACCCCCCCAAACAGCAGCCATTTGTAATTGAAATGAATTCTTTTTGCTTGTCAGCAGCAGGAGGAATTTGTCCTTCTCCTTTTGTCCGTGGATGCTCGGCAGGCTTTATTGGAATCCCCGTCGTAACCCTCCTCCTCCCCAACCACTCCCTCTGGCGAGTGCTGATTTTTGATAATAAGCCCAGTAGTAATTTGTCATGTGGTCCAACCAACAGCGCGCGGCATGTGAGCGGTTTGGGACTTGAATGGCAATGGTGGAAGTGCAGGGCCGCGAGAGGGGAATTACGAGGCTCACAGCGAGTGTCGATTCATAAAGCCAGCGGGAACGTTGTTTGCTGGTACATGGCTTTTCTTTTTGTTTTGGTAGTGGGCTGCTGAAACCTCACCCGTTCCTGCCTGTCAGTCAGTCGCTTGCTAGAAAACTAATTAAAGAAGAGCTTTATGAGTTTTTATTTTTGCCACACTCGAGTGGCAATTTGGTTTTTGGAATGTGGGGTTTTCCACAGTTTTGTAATTGAAAATTTAATTGCTATAGTCATCAAGGCTATTAATTATTTGGCAATTATGCGTTGATAAAGAGAGCTGATAAATGGATTAAGCATTTTAAGATAGATATTCAGCGTGTCAGCAGGCGCCTATAGGCTCGAGAGGCTGGATTCAGTGTTTACCAGTGCTGTGTTCTGCAAATATAGGCGGTGTAGGAATGACGAGCAAACACTATTGTGTACTGTGTGTGAGCATGTGTGCGTGTGCTTGACAAACCAAGGTTTCATATAGCACTGTATATCCCATCCCCCCATGCTTCACAGTAGTTTTATGGCCCCTGTGGGGCATTTACGCTGTGCATCTGAGTGAACAAGTGTGTGCGCACGTGTGTGTGTGTGTCTTGACCTCTGGAGGCAGGCTGGAAGCTGGCCTAATTGTAACTGTATTTTAAAAAGGAGCACTTCTCCTGTTGGTCAACACAATTTTAACATCTTCAAACAAAAATGTTGTGCTTTTGCAGTCTGAGAGCTCTGATACAATATGTCCAGTAAGAAAGGATAGCTATAATTATAAAATATGCAGGTTTTCTCTACAGCTAATTTGGGGCGTTATAGATCCTTTTGTGAATGCAGAGCCTTATAGCTTTTATAAGGTGGGGGAGGAGCGTGCTTAAAGATTGATAGCCGATATCATTAAAATGATGACCCTGTCTCTAAAAGTGAGCGTCTGATAGTCCGATGAGATTGGAGTTTCGAGGTGCCACATGGGAGAACGGAAGAAGTGTGTGTGTGTGTGTGTGTGTGTGTGTGTGTGTGTGAGATGCTAGTATGTATGAGAGTAACAGGGCTGGTATCAGTCCCTGTGTTTAATAAATCAATGCAGGTCAAGTCTGAGAGCTGGATGTCACCCAGATGGCCTGTTAGGAGGATTTGTAGAGAGTGTGTGTGTGTGTGTGTGTGTACGTGAGTGAGTGTGTAGAGGTAGTTAAGAATACAGGAGCATCGAGGTTGCTCTATGCATATGTCACTTCTAATGAGTGGTATTATAGCCGAAAGATATGACCTCATAGTCTCCTGACTTGTTGCAGAAGAATACCGTCTCTCTATGGCCACACACACACACACACACACACACACACACACACACACACACATCCATAGCGTATTTACTTTAAAAAAAATAACACAAAAGTGCACCAACAAAATAAAATATTGTGATA
>VUQK01017403.1:50219-68693 GCA_015106715.1 Bujurquina vittata
TGTATATTTTTTTTTTTTTTGTAAGTGTGTTTTTTGGGTTTTTTTTTTTTTTTTTTTTTGGAGCCAGGTTTGGGCTGTTGTTGTATCCTGGTACTTTCCCCACTATATCTCTGTCTACAACTTGGGGGAACTGGATAGGCCTTTAATCTCCTCAAAAGCCCAATGTTATTCTACTTTACTGCATTGCTGTCTTTGTTTCTTGCGCGCACACTCACATAGATTTCTTTGAGTAATGTGCACTCCTTTACGTTTGTGCTTTAACCTCTGCTCGCTGATTTACAGCCTCTCTCCCTCCACTGACACACTCCGTTCTTTAGCTCTTTAGCCGATCACAACAATGCAGAGGACCATCCGTTTCCTCTCCTCTGTCTCCCACACTCCATCTCACTCCTCTTGCTCTTTTGTCTCTCATTTTTCTCCCTTTGCTCCTTTTACATGCTTGCACTTTCCTGGGTGCGCCTTAGGATTACAGACATACAGTAAAAAGTTTTCTTATGTCTTTTGTCCACCGTTTGTCTTGAATATACTTGAAGAAAACTGTTTGTACTGTACTGTGCAGGACATAGGTTGTGCTTTTAGGGTACCTCTGGGGCAGCCCCATGGCAGTTTTTTAAAAAAAGAATCAAACTTCTTTTTGTCAGCAAATAAAAAGAGAAAAACTGTCCTGTTGTGGCATTAAGTTTGATGGGAGTTTCATGCAGTTCTTAGAATAATGTGGGAAGTAAATACAGCAAGAAATAAACTCCAGCTAATGGTTTGAGGCAGAGCAGAGTTAATTTTCACAGGCTAATCATCAGTTTGCACTTCCATTCTTTGTTCAGAGTTTAGCAGGATTTTTATCTTCACACCGCTGTGATGACTGCGGAAACCGTTTCAAACACTTTGCAGTGAAGTTCTGTGTCTGCGTCTGTCACACGTTTCTTGCTGGTTTAGTTATTCGGATGGGCTTTTCTGTTACATGCAAATTATCCCCACAGTTTGATCTGAGTCTCTGTATTGAAATGACGGATGATGCAACATGGTTACCATAGTATCTACTCGGGCCCTTCTCCAGAAGAACAGACTGGGTGGGTGTGCTAAATTCTTACTGTGATATTTTAAACCACATTTATTGTGTAGGCACCAAACAACAATTAAAATATATTTGTCACACAATTAAGCACCAGCTTAAATATCAGGTCCATCTGAATAAAAGTAGGATTTCGAGAAAGCACAAGCACAAGGCACAGGGCAAAGACTGTGGCTGTACGAAGTTGCGGGACTTCATGCATAAACAAGAGATTAAAAGAGATTACCTGCTGGAACTTTCTGCCATGTAATGGGAATTTTTCCCAATGGTTCTCTGAATGAGCCGATTAATGAGTGATGAAATACTTTGCACTCCACACAAACAGCCCCAGAGAAAAGGAAAACTGCAGCTAGGCCAGTAGAAACCCAGCTTAGGGTTAATGCTGAGCCCCCAAATCAAATGAAAGTCCCTCCCTGAGTGCAAGAATATGCTGCTGTTGACCCTGGTACTTCCTTGATGTTGGTCAGATGGAGCTACCTATTGCAGTAAAATTAAGTCTCGAGTCAGTAATATAAGTTAATTTACTGAAACTCCCAGGCCTTAACTGGCTGGTAAATTAGATAGCTTCCCATTTCAAACACTTTATTACCCAACTCTATGAAGTAACCACAGACTTTATGCTTAAAAAGAGAAAGTAAAAAAAAGGTTGGCCATAACACCTGGGTCTGAAAAATTAAGCCAGTGTTTCATTCCATTCTTTAAAATGACCAGCAGGGTATTGGTAACGACTACAAAATTTCTGGTATCACGGTGTCCCCGTATGAGAGGGCAGTAAAAACTTTCTTGATGGTTTCTGGTTTCAAAAGCTAGTTAACCAAGGTTTTTTTTTTTAAATGATCTTAGTTTATTCACAGTTTGGCAATAAAAAAAATAGGAACAGGTAAAAATTGCTGCACATGCTTCACAGATGTATAACAAGCAGATAAAATAAAATGGGCTGAAATGTAATAAAAGAAGTCTTTTGTCTGTACAGTATGTCAGTGCAAAGCTAGCTGATTGAGGGTGTTTGGGAAACCAATGCAAGGCTGTTACTGCTTCTAATTAAAGAATGGAAAATCATCTCACCACAGTGCTGTTGTCTGTTTCATGCAATTGTTACTGGAGCAAATCAGCATTTCAGGACTGGAGTCAACAGGTCCTCATTACAGTGATGCAACTGTACCTCTGTTATTACTGTTAGATCTTTAATTGCATTCCTCCTGTTCCTCTTTGTGTGCGTAATAGAGTGGGTGATTTGAATTGCTTCAAGGCAGCAGCTGACCTTTACCGGTCCTCCGGTCAAAGTATAGTGTCTGAAATCATGTCATGGAGTGTAGCAGATGTGCTTTGTATGGACAAAATGTAGACCGTATGAACATCAATAGGTCAGCTTAGCCACTCATTGATCACGGAGGTCTCCAGAGTGTGGCATTAGTTGAATGCCAACATAAGAGTATTGTCTACACAAAGTGTTGGCAGTAGCTGGATCTTTGAGCAATTTTTCTGGTACTATGTACTCTGGGGTGTCAATGTAATTTTAGCTTATAGGCCACACACTGGGGCAGCCCAGTAAAATCAGCGCATGATAAGATATCAAAAATAATAATTATGAACACCTCAGTTGTTTTTTTTCCCGCCACTAAAAAGTGATGATGAGCCTGAGATGCCTTTATGAAATATATAAGTTTTTTACAATATATCTGTTTTTCCACACTCGTTTACTAGTCTACTGGTATTATGAAGAAAATTGGGTTTGCCTAAATTTTTGCATTAACCACCCGGTGTGGCCTGACTTTGAATTGAATTGGAATCGCTGTCATCATGTCTTCCATTCTTAACAGCTTGCAAATCTGCAACACAATGATTCCTCTGCCAAACGCAATTAAAAGGTGTTCTTCTTTTTTTTTCTTTTTTTTTTTAAAGGAAAACCAAAAGAAGTATTCTCTCCTGTTCTGCAGTTTAAAAATCCTATATCTGTTGGGCTCTATTAATATTCTCATGATGCCCCCTAGTATCATTCAAATGTGACAGTTCAATATTTAGTACTTATTGTTTTTAAAATAACTTGTAAAGTAACTTAAAATCAATTTCAGTATAAGTATTGACTCATTAACAATCAACAAACATGGTACATAATTCCTGTAGCCTAAATCAAGTGAAACAAAATGATGGATTGGGTATAAAAAGTTGATGTTACAGTTTGAAAGTATAGAGCTGATGACTATTCGGAAAGGTGAATACAGCATAATCAGTTAGTGATTAAGCTGAAGCACCTCTGGTCTTTCTGCTGTTTCGCTTAAATATTCATCAGGCTTTTTTTCTATCCAGCAACAGTGGACTAAAATCAAATGTTTGACATCTAGGATGAGGGTTGGTTGGTAGGTATGTATTAGCACATTTGCATAATGCACCTATAGTAGTTTCTCCCCTGCACATTCGCGCTCACACAAAATAACCTCATCATAAGGCAGGTTAGGCTGTTCCATATGGATGACATTCATATATGACAGGCCTTGGAGCATCAGAATGTAAATGTAAGCAACTGATTTTGTGTGCATCAGCAACTCTTGGGAAGATGTGTAGATGTTTTACTAGTTGGTTTCAAAATTATAGGATACTTTTACAGCTATTAATCTCTTTACATAGTCATTAACTCGAGGAGCTCTACAGTGTGAGATGGAGGAAGTGAAATTCAAAAGCGTTCGTGGTGTGTGTGATGCTGTTTTTCATTCCTGGTGTCAGTTCCTCAGCCTGTTGCTGAAAATTTAGTTTTCTATGAATGTTTGTTTTATTACATGGATTTTTCTTTCCATACAGTCCTACTGGATACCCACATGTGGGGAATTTTTATTCAAAACCTCAAATGACTTGATGTAATTGTCAGTCAAGATGATTGATATTGCGTAGCTACAGTATATTTTAGTGAAATATTACATGTTTTCACAACCCCTTTCTGAAGATGCGTCCCGGATATTGAAAGTGTCCGCTTACTGTTATTCTCTATAAAACCCATTCCTTTTTTTTTTTTCAACCTGACAACCGGCGAAAAAGGCACCGGGTGAATCGTATTAACTTCCTTTTTGTCCTTAAAATGAGAAGAAAATGAGTTAAGAAAGGGCTTGCATGAAACTAATAGGCTTACATTTTATTTCAGCTATTCTATCAAGTATACAGCTTGTAAAACATCTACTTACATCTTGTTGAATTCAGTTTGCTAAACACACACTCCTATCGACGTAGCATCACGGCCTCACAAAACAAATTATGTGACTTATAAGTAATTCCCTTTTCCAAGATGCATGATGATCTTATGGTTCCCTCATCTGCCAAATCCCCCTTCACCTGCACCATTATGTACCTTTATCTAAGTTAAGGAACTTTGCACTGGATATGATTACGTTGACCAATGAGAGGAAAGAAAGAAAGAGCTTTATTTGTCACATACACTTACATGCAGTGAAAGTCGATCTCTGCATTGAACCCATCACACATAGACAATGTAGTACACAGTACAACGTGGAACAGAGGGCAGCTAGAAAGCGCCCGGGGAGCAATCTGAGGGGTTAGGGCCTTGCTCAGGAGCCTACAGTGATACCAGACAGGGGATTCGAACCAGGGTCCCCTCAGTGATGAACCTGCTTCTTCCCCCCTAGGTTGTGAATGAAGTAATATCTTACAGCACTGTTTTGAATTGTAGTTCCTGGTGTGCGTTCGGGTTGTGCCACAGCTGCTAGTGTTATCAGGCTGTGGGTGGAGATGGAGGGAAAGACATGAAAGTGGAAGAGGTGGGATTTATGCTAACATGCTGGTCGGAAGGAAAGGGATTTATGTGGTCTGTTGTGAAGACTAATGCCACAGCACGAGACCCCACCTCAACAGCCTGTTTCCCTCTTGTCTTTTATTTCTCTGCCCCTATAGTTTCTCATCTCGTCTCTTCTCTTTCTATTTACTTTTGTCTCTTGCTCTGACTACTCTGGAATCCCTAGAGATATGCTTTTCATTTATTCTAGGCCTACACCTCCTTCAGTCCTTTTCCCCCACATGTCTTTAGACTCCCCTTTTCTTTTCTTTTTTTTTTTCTCTACTTAGAATGAATTCTCTACAGGTGAGAGTGTGAACAAATGGTCGTGTCGGGCTTTTCTTCAATTTGCCATACATTATCATTTCATATAAGTAATTGTACATACACATTTAGAATGCATTAGTCCCCACTGCTGAGATAATGTTAGTTTCCCTAGCGTGCACTTCTTTATTATGGCTTTCATTTGAGCTGTCAATCGTTACTTTGCCTTCTTCCACACATCGCTTGATATCCAAGACTACACACACAAACATCAAACCGTTTCTCCCTAAAATGTAGTTTCCCCACAACTAAACTGCTGTCTCGGTTACATTCCGAGGGAAGCATATTTCACTAAAAACTATTTAAAAGAGCAATCAAGTACTTTTCTGTAATTCATCCTGATTCAGTGTTTTATATTAGGTAATTATTTACTAAAGAATTGGCATCGCTTTACTAGTCAATCATTAGTTAAGAATTAGTTCAAAATGATACTTTCCACTTTCTTATGAGTTGTTCTTTAACAGCTTTGTGTGAATCAGTAGAGCTACAGATTAAATATGATTTAAAAGTCCTGTCAGGTGTATTTTTTTTTATTTTATATTTTTTAATTTGGACCACTGGTTCAAAATCTCATCTGAATGAACGACAGGTGTTCACACCCACACAGCCGGTGGGATTCAATCCTCCAATTAGAGAATACTAACTCCTGAACACTTCACACGTGTGAATAATCACAGGCTAATAATCAGAAAATGAGACTGATAGAAACATCAGTTTTAGTGATAAAACATCCACAAGGCTTCTAAAACAAAGAACAAAAACGAGGGTGAAATTTAAGAGGCCATTTGGTACGTGCTGATTTCGTTTCCAGCGCCACAGAGTCAGCAGACTCTTTTAAGTCCTCTTGAAAATGGAAATTACCTGCATGGAAATTGTGCCCTGTGTCACAGCTAACGCAAAGCAGTGTATTTTTGTCATCCACACACACAACATAGAACAAGTGAACATAAAAGTGTGATTCACCAACTTGATGGGGATTATCCAGTAGCATCCTACTTCAGTGATATGAAATATGATGGAGCTTTCCTACATTTTTGTGGTATTGAACATATTCAGGCATCACCTACAGTAAGGGAGGAGATCATGATTTGTTATTCAAGAGCAGAAAGACTTTCTGGATATGTACCTTACAGACATGGCCACCTTTAAGGACTGAATGATGAACTCGTGTATATATATATAAAATTGTATGTGAATGATTATATGAGCATTGTTTTGTACCTGATGAAGGTCAGTTGGACCGACAGATTGTGACTCAGTAAAATGGTGGTAACCGAGAGAGTGAGTGGAGTTTATCATTTATTTATGTTTTAAAATATTTTAAAATTTGGACAAAATCCTTATCGGTTTTTGCCTCTTTGCTGTGTCCTTGTTGTACCACCGTATTTAGTACTTCTTTTCTAACTGTGGCTAGTGTAGTGTGTGTCTACATAGTATTATTATCCAACCTGTGTTTCCAGCAGAACTAGATCAGGTATCCGGTGCATATGAACGAAAATGCAGTCACCATCTGCTTGTCAGAAGAAAATCATGCTCTCGCACACACACACACACACACCACCAAGCACACAGTGTCGCCCTCACTCACACACTTTCTTGCCATTTGTCAGCGCCCCCCTTCCCATATATTTC
Organism: Bujurquina vittata; assembly: GCA_015106715.1. Taxonomy (NCBI): domain Eukaryota; kingdom Metazoa; phylum Chordata; class Actinopteri; order Cichliformes; family Cichlidae; genus Bujurquina; species Bujurquina vittata. The sequence goes on from VUQK01017403.1 coordinate 57,023, forward strand.
ATCATGGTGAGCCAAGGCATCGCTAACATGCCAAGCGAGTGCTTTCTCTTGTTCACTGGCTCTCACTGTCAAGGAGAGGGATTTTTTTTTGCAGACCCAAGTGCTTCAATTTTCCCCTTGCTTGGGGAAAGTGACTGCACAAAACCTTTGGAGTCCATAGGCTATCACTGCTACATAGAGCCAGAGTTGGTTGTGGGAAGTGTGGGGTGGAGGGAAGATGGAGGGGAAAAAACCTCTGACCCAGCGCAGACAGGTTTTGGCTTTATTCACAATACACGTACAGTAGTACATCCAACACATCCTTACAGAAAGACGCCTAGTTAAGCTGCCAGTGCTTTCCTCATTCATTCCATCACTGTTACTCATTTATTTGTATTTCAAAGTAGTACTAAATATACTCTTCAGGTAAAACTATAATGCTGTTCCTAGTTGTCCATTGTAATAAATGGCTTAAAGCCTTAACCAAGTCTATTCAACTTGAATTTATATAGAGTCACATTTCATCAGTAAATTACCAAATTTACCAAAATATGATATAGAAATAAAGTAACAAATCTGCTTGGTCAGTTTGTGGTACCTCACCATGGGAGACTTTTAATTCACACGTGATTTTTGTCAAAACACACTCATGAGCAACACAATATTACCAAAATAATCTAATAAAATGTGAAAATTTTTTACATTGGCACTCACCAGACTTGTTTTTCCGATCCACGGAGTCTGCCTCAAAGAAGAGGCTCAAACAAAGGCTACCTAATCAAACGTCCCTCGTCCCCTCGTGTCTCCTGTTACAAGTTGCACTTGAACACCTCAGTGAGACACACTCTGCTAAGTAGAAACATTGCCTGCTGAAGGTTAAATTAAAATTGGACTGGAAAATTGGTTTGAAGTTGTTGCTCACGATTTGAAGTTAAATTTGAATTGCCTAGCCTTGTTGACTTGTGAATTAGGTTTTTAAACTTTTGACATGTTTTCTTGGTGCCTACTGTTGTAGCACACATTTCCTGGTGTATTGGTTGGCTTTAAAAAAAAAAATCTTTAATCAGATATTATTTGCTGTGTTCAAGAGACTATGTCCCAATAAATTTCAAATATGTTGTCTCATAGTCGGTTTGTCCTGTCCTGTCCAGAGTCTACCCTGAATGAGAAAAGCAGTTAGGAAAATCACATTCTGATTCACTCACTCAGTGACTGATGACTATCAGAGAATCGACAGACACAATGCGTTCTTTGAGACTTGTGATAATGTTGAATGTTTCTTTTCTCTACACAGCAAAGAAGACGTGCGCAGCCACCGATTTCACCTGTAAGAATGGACAGTGTCTTCCTGCTAGGTGGCGCTGTGATGGAGAAGTAGAGTGCGCAGACGGTTCGGACGAGGCTGATTCTATCTGCAGTAAGTAACAGCATAGCCACGCTGACTGGAATAAACCATGAGCACTGTCAGTTTTGTCAAAACACACACAAGAATGATGTTTTAACAAGTACTACATTCATTTACTGAGACACATGCACCCCAGTGTCATCATTTTTGTCTGTTTTACAGTCATGGATTAGTTTATAAGTTAGTTGACCTACACACACAAACACACACTCACACTTCCTTGGGCATGAAACACTTCCAAGGTCACTCATTTTCAGCATGTCACAGTTTGCTGCGCTCTAGCCGCTCTGAGCCAACCTTCTGTTTCTTGCACATTGCCTCAGAAAATTGCTTTTAGTGGGTTTTTGTTGTCGGCCACAGCGTCAGACTCAGGATCTCTATACAAGGTTTGATCAAGGTCCCAGAGGGCGGAAGAATGGCCAAGATGTCGGCTTCCTTCACTTTAGTCCCGAATCCTCGAAAAGTGAGAATTAGAAATAATTACTGAACCCTAAATTCCTCTCTTTCTCATTAAGCAGCTCATGACACAAGAGAAAATGTCTCTAAATTACATGTTCAGTCACACTGTGCATTTTCAAAACTTTTTTTTCCCCCATCTTGTGCAAGTTCACATATTATCACTTTCACCCTAATTGAAACCGTAATGTTGTTTTATGGTTGCGGTGCATTGCAGCTAATGTAGTTATATTTTACACTGACAAATGTAATGTAACGCTTTATCAGACCAAAAACATTATTTCACTGTCCCGTAATTATATAAAATGACTGCAGTTGAATTTGACTCCGTTTAGGAAATTGTAAATGGAGCCACACATTAGCGATGAATTAAATAATTCAGTGCTGCTGACAAGCGTTATAGAGATGCAGATTTCCTTTTCCAGCTGGACTTCTAGCTGTGCCATATATTGTCTGTGATAATACTAGTATAAATTTTTATGTGATGTGAAAACGTCATATCGCAATATCATTGCTAAAACAATGCCGTTGCCTGGTGGGCACAACAATGAGACAAACCCAGGCAAATCTGGGAGCAAGAACCATACGTCGGCTTCTGATGACAATTTAGTACCTCTGGTACACGTAAACGACAAACTTGTTTCATCATTTGAGGCAAAAACCCGCTGCCGAGTACGCCCAGGCTATGAAGGAGGAGATGCTTGCAGGTGGTGATGTGTGAAAGTAAACCAATGACCACCAAGCGTCATTGGAGCACTCGCTGGTTGTGTTCCATATGGCAGGAGGCGCAAACAGTGGATGGGAATTACTGATGTTGTCACATAGTGGAAAAGCAGGACTTAAAGCAACTGTTAAAACACAACCAGCATGCCAGGCAGAAAAGATTTTTCATTTTCAGCTTTTTTGTGACATAATTGTGCAGGCTCCTGACGACTTACAAGGTTACTTTAGTTATTTTAAAACTGTTAAGCAGTTATTTTATACTTAACATTTCCAGGGAACACTACCTACTTTTGTGCTTACCTTTAACCCTTTATAGGGCACTCATTGAAATACTTAGAAATTCAAAATTTCAACCTTAGAGTGTTATTGGAGAACAAGACTTAAGCACTTCTGACATTTTTCAGAATGTTCCGTCTTGATGTAGAAAATAAAGGTCAGTGAAGTTAGCACATTTGGTTCCTTGCCTGGAAGTGGTTAAAAAAAAGACGTGTACATGAAAGAAAAGCAGATGTATGGTGAAAGAAACGTGTTTTGTAACATTACAACATCACTTTTTAGAGCATTACAGCATTCACATTACTTCATACAACATTAGACCATTTGTTCATGACCACATCCTTCATGAACACATGCTTCTTAACCACAGTTTTTTTTTTCTTTCTAACCTTTTCAAATTTTTTGAGATGCATTAATAAATCAATTGCTTGGCCCGAGTCACTTCCAGATTTTGCCATTCAACAAAATAATTTGGTTTGCTCATTTGCTGGCTATATACATTTATATGATTTTGATCTATCCTTAAAGAGGGGAGCTGTTGACCAAACTATCTCCAATTTTATGCAGCAAGGCGAGCGTGTAAACACTGAAACCAAGACCGCACTGAAGCTGAACGACACTTGCAAGTATGATTGTGGGCCACTTCCCACTTTAATGAATGGGTGTTTAGGAGAGTCGCAGGTAGAAATGGTTTACAATGGAGTGTGATCAATGTGATCAAGGATCTGGCGTGTTGTATTTTGCATGGATATGAGTGATGAAGAGACTTTATGTGGGTGTGTAGGTTTGAGAAGCATTTAAAGACTTTGCTTTTTCTTTTTGGGGTGTGAGGTTAATGGGCTTGTGGTAGAAAATAGTAGAGGTTACTTCTCTGGTACAAGAGGCTTTTACTAAGCTATACACAGCTTTTTTGAATGCTTTCCTTTTTTCTTTTTTGTTAACGGCACGTTCAACCTGCTTAAAACACAGACGAGAAGGTCTCAAAAGCTGAGTTGCGGAATAGTCGGTAACTTTAAGCAAGTCTGTGAGGAAAGACTTGAGAAATAATCGTATCCAATTATTATTGTAAGCATGCTCATATATTGGTTTGGGAGAACAGAGCATAACTGGTTTAGCCATCGTGCTTTCATGATGGATTTCAGTTCAGATTGCGAGAGATTATCTGTTTATTAGCAGAGATCACTGGCATTTTACAGATTTGCCTTAGCTAGTGTTGCCTCCAAAGATACGTCTCGGACCAGAGCTACTTTATTGGTCTTGCTACTTCCAACTTATTTGAGAAGGCCAACATCTATCTGCGGTTTTTATTAAGATGATTTTCAAAGAGGTGATCAAAGGACTCTTTGAAGAGCCTCAAAATAATAAGTATGATTGGGACATGCCAAGGATGTGTGGGTGTGTGCATTCATGGGCATGTCTATAACTAAGTGCATGCACTGGCATGACAATGTGTACAAAACTAGAGTCGATGCCTGTATTTAGTATTCATCACGAGGTAAATCTGTAAGTCATTTCATCAGATTAGTGAACTTGTGGTTGAGTCTGATTACATCCAATCAAGGTCAGACGCTGTCAGAGCGTCTCTAACTTTCCCAGTCATTGATCCTCATGGCTGTGTGTGTCCAGATGCATTAATGTGCATGTAACAGAACGTCTAAGTGTGCTTTTGCTATCTACGGTTTCTTGCAAACAACAGAAAAGGGTGCACATGCTTGATATAGTAACAAAGTACATTTTTCTGGAAACCCAAATCCATGAAAAATTCCTCATAGAAGTTGATGTGTGTTTCTGACTAATCTAGTAAGCTGAAATCTTAAAGAATGAAGCGGCTTCATCGGTTGAATGTAGAAATCATTCATGTCAGGAAGTGAAGTGAAAGCTGATAGCAATCAACGCAAGCCACCATATTCCATAAATACTACAAGGTTCTTCCAGAAGATCCTACTTCAGTGTTTTGATGATAGCGGCGGAGAAAAGTATGCACCACATCAGTTCAAAATCTCAAAATGATCTACCATTAATTGACTACTATAGCTTATGGAAATATCTGCATTCATTGTTTCTAAGTTTTTCTTTTTTGTTGTTGTTGTTGCCTTCTGTATTTTATCATATGAGCCAGCTCCAGCCGTCAGCATCACCGTCTGCACTAAGATCTTACTTTTCTTTTGTACCTCTTCCACTTAGCACACTTGACTGTATAAACTGTATCTATTCTGTTCTATGTTCTTACAGCCTCTCTAACATCCTACCACTTTTACTCTGTCCTTGTGGTTTCTTCTCTGCAGTTTGTCCTCCACTTTCTGATCTGAGTTCAGTTTAAGTAATGCCTTTGATAGAATTGATTGCCCAAGGAGGTAATCGATGAGCTGATCCCCGAGACTTCAGGTCGCTTGCTGATTAACTATGGACCTCCGATGACGCCGCTAAAACCACACACACACGCAGACACACACGCAGACACACGCACACACACACACACACACACACACACACACACACACACACACACACACACACACCCCTCTGTAGTTGTCTGTAATTACATGTCTGAAAATGAACCCGAGCCTGGAGGGGATTCTGGAGAAAATGTTCAATCAGACAAGTGTTGGTTGGTGCATGAAAGAGTGTGCACATCAGCACACAGTGTTCTGCACTGAACATTTTCTCTGGAGAACCCAGCAAAAACCCACGTGTAGGCATATGGAGAACATTCAAAGTCCAAGCCAGTCAGTTAATTCAAATAGTTTTTGATGTGAGGACACCACGCTAGTCACTCTACCACTGAGTACACATTGTTGTTCAATAGCTGCATCTTAAGGTGTGATAAAAGTACCATAAAGTTGCATTGCTCAATGGGAAAAGTGTTTACTGCAGCATATTAACAAAAACACATTTTAATAAGTTTTCAGCATTGCAAATTGGTGTAACAAACTGGCATTGTACTTCTGAAATACTAACGTGTTTAGACTGTTTAGAAACCTTTCTAAGTATTAAAGCAATCATTTTTGCATGCATTAACGAGGATGTGTGCGATAAGTCAACTAATCTCAAATGTAAAGTACTTCCAGTTGCCTTTCTTATCAGTGAGCTGGAGCAGAGCTATAGTCGCCGTGTTTCATTTGTAGTTTTTCTTGAGCTTGTAGGCTTCTTGTTTCTTCTTCACCACGTTAGGGTAGACTTGTAGCTAAACACTTGTAGCTGTTTGTTGCGCCCTTTAGATCTGGAAGAATTTCCGCCCTAGTGGATACGCTGCCTGCAGTGCCAACGGTACCAAAGAAAAATAACTACTGTTGCGTTTTCTGAATTTCAGTATCAAATGGTACTATAAATATCGGTTCTGGTGACATTGCTGTTGCCCAACATACCATAACTGAGGAAACACGAACCCAACGTCATGCGTAGGGTGTCACAAGTGAATTTACTCTCACTACCGTTCCCCAGCTAAGATCAAAGGGAGGGAATCATCCGAAGGGGCGTTTGGCATAAAAATCTGTGCCAGACCTAATATTTTATTGTTAATCTCATGAAGTAGGAATATCCTAATTAAGTAAATAAACAAGTTAAAGTTGAGAAAACCCAATTGGTTGGATTGTGTTGCCTCGATATTTTATGTTTTCTGAACTTTTTTTTTTTTTTTTAACATTTTGTAAACTAAGCTTACACTAACCTAGCCCAGATAGTCCATAATGTTAGCGATGCTGGCGCTAGCACTGCTAATTACTCTGATTTTGTGTCCCATTAAATTTAGTAATTTTGCTGACAGAAACGTCTATAGAAAATATGTAAAATATATAAATTGAAAGTATGACTTTTCTATGAAACATGGTGATCCATGCGATTATGAGTCACATTAAGATATATGCTCTTGTATAGCATTAAAAAAAAGACTAAATATGTTAAGCATCTTTTTGTATTTTGCCCCTATGTTAGGGTTCCTGTATCAACTGCAGTTACCTGTTTATAAAAACAGACTCATTATTCACCGCAGTCAGGTCATCTGTCTGGTCATTTTCACATATTTTTTTCATAATATTCCATGCCACTGGGACCCCAATCCATTTACCAGACATCAAAAGCCCTGGATTTCTGGGGTCTAGACATTACAGCATCCATTTATTCTGAGTGGCATCAACATGATCCTGCAGTTTGACAATCAGGGCTGATTAGAAGAGCTGTGTAGTATCTCTCAAGTATTATTTAAAACCCCATCTGTATGTGTGGTCTGTCTGTGCTGTTGCATATCTGTAGTCCTGGGATGAAAGTGAGGACTCCTCACCATCTAAGTGTCCCCATTTAGAAAAAAGTTACTGAACAGCAGACAATCACCACCCCTTGTTTAACCACAGATTGGAGCAACATCTAACCTTTCGAGTCCCCCGCCAGACCGAGTGATGCTTGAAAACTTTGTATATGGAGCAAAAACTGTTCAAGGGTGCTTAGACTTTGTTTTTTGGGGGGAGGTTGTGGAGGATATTTTATATTCATAACATAAAAGACTTCAGTAGAAGCAGCTAATCTGAGTCTGCCTTGGCATATTTCACACTCAGAGGCATGCTGATAAAGAGTGTTCTGAAAAGCCTCTAAATTCATTGTGAAACATAATGAGTGGAAATTAGACAAACACAAATGAGAAGTGTGATAACTTTATAAGTCGAGTCATCTCAAATTATCATTCATGATAGGGTAACGCAGTGAGCTAAAACTGAGAAAGCAACAGCCTTATTATTCCCTTTAGCTCTTTGATATGATAAGAACATAGTTATGCCTTAATTTACTAAGAAGGACTGCAAAGGATTTTACAGCATTTGTTTCTTTGCTTCAAACACGACTCTTTTCCAAGGCTCTTGGAAAAGAGCAGCATATTTCCCCTAAATTCCTTCTTTTAATAGTACAGGATAACAATATTTGAGCATAGATGTGCCATTAAATGCCATGAATATAGGGTTACTCTTACAACACTGTGCTGTGTTTAGTTCTTTTTATTAATAATGTCATTATATCTTCTTTTTTTTTTCTTTTATTAACTCACCCAGCCCCACAGGGCTTTAAAACTGCCATGATTTCATTCCATCTGATGAAACTCATACATCTAAAGACACAAACTGTCAAAACAGTCTCTCTCATCACAGCAGGACTTCTTTCCCAATTTCTAGTAGCGATGATTTATAGCGCTTATATCCAGTCGCCACTCTTCAAGCTCTTTTTTCCACGGTAATTACAGCACTACTGAGGAAGCAACTTTAGCAAAGATATTGAAAGTGTAGGGTAAGGCAGCTGCTATTTTTCTTAATCTAATAGATATTGCAACTTTATTACTAAGCCTACTACATGCTTTTGTAGTGAAGAGGAAGGTTAGAGTCTTTATCAGTCATGATTTGGGGATGTTGATAAAGAACAGCTGTTCTTCAGCTACTCACTATTAAGTCAAGATGAACAGTTTAAGCACTAGTTGCTGTTGAGCCAGGTTGAATTCGGTACTGACAGTCATGGTTTCTAATGTGAAAATATATTAATCGTCATCTAATGTTTAACTCTACAGTATTGCCCCAGTTGTCAGCTATGAAGGCAGTGTCCCTGCTGTCGTCAGTTCCACCTGCTTATGTGCAGTGAGGTAGGTTAAGCCTTCTCTCTGTGTGCTGAGACAATAGGCAGGTCAGCATATTATAGCGAGGAGGCAGGAGGTTGTGCGAGTTAATTATTTTGGAATGTGAACGGGAAGGATCCAGTGAGTTGCACCGTCGGACGACTTCACTTTCATGCTTGAGGCGGCGGGAGCACCTGCCATAATTTCCCAGGTGGCCTCTCGCTCTCTCTTTCTTCCTGCAACTCTCTCCACTTGTCTGTCTGCCTTGTGCTTTCTGGTAGAAAGTAAGTGACCCTGTCATTAAAGGACACGCTAATAAAACGTGCACATTTAGGAGATGTGCAAACAAATCAGCATTCAGAAGCTGGTAATATGGTTATATGGTTATGAACACTGGAAATATGAGTGAATATTTGGAGGTCACTTAGCTACTTCAGAGACAATGAAGTCCGATTTGTCTCTAGTCTCTTGCTGCGTGTTCTTTTAATGGAAAGCCTCTGTTGCCCTGAGCTGAATTTCATTCAGTGTGCACACAAAAAAATAAATAAATAAACCCAAATGCCAACAAAGTCCTCCATTTTCTTTTTGCCTGTCAGTGAGGTGATTGATTTTAACCTGCAACCTGCAAAAATTGTACAACACGTTAGGTTTGACTAAAGCATTTATCACTGAAGGTGATACATATGCATAACCCAAAGATGGAGCAGTTCCCGCCCAAGCCGTGTCATGTACGTACACTAAGCTGACTTGTTCTATGGCGACAGTGTTTATAAAAGAACGACTCAATGCAGTCCTGCGAAAAACTAAATACACCTCATGATTCGATAGCTTGTAGAACCACCTTTAGCGACAGTGATTTTATTAGTCTTGCACATTGTTGTGAAGGAACTTTGGCCAAGTCTTCTTTACAATGTTTCTTCAGTCCATTGAACTTTTCAGAATTTTTTTTTATGCACAGCTTTCCTGGGAGCTTTCCATGACATTACAACTGAGTTGAGGTCTATACTTTGACTGGGCCATCGCAGCACCTTTATTCTTCTTTTTCAGCCATTCTGTTGTAGAATTTCTGCTGTGCTTTGGATCATTGTCCCGTCGCATGACCCAATTTGGGCCAAGACTTAACTGTCAGACAAATGACCTCACATTTGGCTCTCGAATACCTTGTTGCACAGAGTTTATATTTGACTTAATGCCTGCAAGGTGCCCAGGACCTGTGGCTCAAATCATCACCCCTTCACCACCATGCTTAACAGTTGGTGTTTGGGCTGATATGCTGCATTTGGTTTCCACCCAATGTGGTGCTCTGCATTATTGCAATTTTGCAAATCTAAGCCATGCTGCTAAGTTTTGTTTTATTTTTTTTTGTTTTATTTTGTTTGTTTTTGGGTTTTTTCTGTTTGTTTTTTTGTTTAGAGAGAAGAGGCTTTCTCCTGGCAACCTTCTAGCCAAGCCATACTTGTTCAGTCTTTTTTCTAATTGTGCTGTCATGAACTTTATCATCTAACATGCTAACTGAGGCCTGCAGAGTCTCAGATGCAGCTCTTGGGATTTTTGCAGTTTCTTTTAAAAAGTGCAATAAATGCAGTGCGTTGACAAAGTCGATGAGTAATCGTGTTAAATAATCGTGATTTCAATATTGACCAAAATAATTGTGATTATGATTTTTTTCCATAATTGCGTAGCCCTAAGTTAAAGGAGAACAAAGAACAGTCACCTTATCAGTCTTCACAAGAATCATGCACATCAGAAAAACCTAAGGTGTAACTACCACTTTCAGCAAAAATCCTATTTTAGTAAATCTAAACAACAATGTTGAAAAAAGTTATATGAAGAAAATCACAAAATTTTTTGAAGGAGTGTGAGGTATTGCATAAAAAGAAATTTGAGGTGTGTTGGAATTATAAGACGTTTTTTTTAGTGTCACTCATACTTTTTTCTCTCTCTTTTTCAGCCACTGATTTTAAATATATTTCCTACTCATTATATCTTAATAATTACACCTGTAATCTCAGTCTGTACTGATCTCTGAACAGTTGGATGCTAGTGCTTTTGTGTGAACTGAAACTGCAATCAAACAGGGAAAACCTCCTACACAGCAAGCACCAGCATGTGATTTTATTCGCCAATTGCATTCTTCCGTTCAATTAGTGACCTTTGCACTTGGCTGGGTACAATTGATTAGTGATCAATATTGTTTTGCACACAGATATGATCTTGTGGAGCTGGAGCTGCCTGATGGAAAATTGCTCTTGTGTTTTTGATCTTGTTTGGAAAGATCCAGCAATCAAGCAATTGTATTTTCATATTATTATTTCCCTTTTTCATTTAAATTAGGCTTTATTTTTCTTTGCTTTTAAGGAAACCTTAAAGTGCAATACTGGATGTGGCATCAAATGCAGGTTCAGGATTAAAAAAAAAAAATCCAACTTTGTTTGGTCAAACTTTAGGCGTGTATGTGGCAGCAGGAAGGTAGTCAGACAGACAAATGGATCTGCTAAGGCAGGAGGCAAAAGAAAGAGTCCATTAAGAGCAGGAACAGTCAGTGAGGACAAAATAGACCTCAAAGAATTTTGATTTGTCTTTGCAGAAAAATCACACGTATAATTTCAGACTGTATTCATGAATTTGCTTTAGCAGGTGTCACAGTGTGCATAATACCACGTTCCTGTCACGACTACAGCAAATGAAAAGCAGTGATTTCTAATATGTTTAAATGCCTGTAAGCTTGATTTGTCAAAATGTCTACTGTGAGGTTAGTATGAGCTGAAATACAGTAAAAGACAAAACGCACAGTAGAGAAATTACTTGTATAAACTAAAAGCAGAAGAGCAAAGAGAGAAACTGCTACCTCCATGACCGAAGCATGTGCAGTAAGAGGAATTTTAAAGCTCATACTGCATAGATTAACTGGTGTTTTGTGAGTTTAATTAGCTTCATGGTAACAAGAAGAATTTGCCAAATTTGGGGAAAATTTGGGGAAAACTATAAACTTCCTTCTTTTGTAGTTGATAATTACAGTAATAAAGTGTGACTCGTGCAGATGTTCTTGATGGATGATACCCATAGAGTTGTTGTTTTCAAACGCTCACTGTGGGGTTCCAGTTTCTCACTGAGACGCAAATTAATTATGCAGGAAATTATTTTGCCAGCCTGAATCACAGTTCTTGTTTTTAAGATCGCTAAACTTGCTTAAACTTATAATTTGACTGCACCTACTTTACACTGCATTGATTTGATTTTATAAGACA
>VUQK01017404.1:0-10848 GCA_015106715.1 Bujurquina vittata
GGTTAAAAGGCATGAAGGGCAGAGGTCAGCTGGGTATGAATCCTGAAATCAAGGAGTCCTTTAATCTAGATAATTCATTGTGTGTGTCTATATATTATATATATATATATATATATATATATATATATATATATATATATATATATATATATATATATATAAATGACCTCCAGTAACGCAGTAAATTTTAAAGTAAAGTACTATGTGATGAGCTGTACAATTTAGAGTAGCTTTCATCGTTACAAAAATATCGTAAAAATTTCTCATCATAGCTTTGTTACATGCATCAGAAGTGGCTTTCGTCAACAGTCACTAACAAAACCAGTTTTTTGTTTGAAAGTACAACAGGCTTGCTGGTCAGGAGCGTCTCACCAAGGGGATCTGCACTGGTTGCTGCTTTGCTGACTAGGCGAAGGCAGGAGGTGCTGGGACCAGGAGCCCCCGGGGCCCCAGGTGCTCCTGGGGTAAGGGCCTCACGGTGGGATGGGGATGGGGTGCCAGACTTTGATAACGGGGACTGGGACTTATCCATCTGCAGAGATGTCAAACAATAAAAAAGAAAGAAAATATGGCTGATCTGTCATGGCACCTGTTATAATAACCTCCAGAATGACACTGAACATTCTCAGTGGAGGGGGAAAAAAAAGAAAACAGTTTGTCTTGGAGCACAGATTGTATCGGTGCCATTTAGTGTGCATAAATTTGTACTTTTTGGAATGCCAAAGCAAAACAATATGACAGTGTAATATACACCAGCAATGACTAGCATAAGAATAAAAAGGTGAAAATATGTCCTATTAAACATATTAAAAAAATAATGTTTTATTTTTAACTTAAGCAAAGTAGGCAGTTTTACAACTTTGCAACTTTTTATCTTACCTGTCCAGGATCCTTGGCCTTCCCTGTTGTTGGGCTGCGAGGGTTTGGCGTGGAGGGAGCCTCTCCTGTGCTTGAGGACCCTGGAAGCTCTTTCCTTAGAGTAGGGGCCCGATCTAACCCGTTCCCATGGGGTGAATGAGGAGGGCTGCCAGCATTAGAGTTTGCCTCCTAAGCAACAAAAAGATGAGAAAGTGTTCTACTTGAGTATAAAACATGTCTTATTTCTGATCACACAATACTTCAACTGTTTCACTGTTCTCTTTCCATCCTGACCCTCAAAGTGCTGAATTCCTCCATTGTGGTATATTTTCTTTCAAGAAGTGACTTTAATACTCATTTCTGCACTTAGTAGGCACAGTCTCAAACTGTGAAATAAAGCCAACATGCAAGCACAAAAAAAGTGTTTTTAATGACGAGCCCTATTTTTTTCCAGTATTTAGTTTTATTAGAAGACACTAACAAGTTGGCTGGTCAGTTTCTCTAGTAAATAAATTTAATTCTAAGCCATTTTTGACAGTGAAACAGCACAGTGAATCATAGATGCACATTGTTAAGCAAAGAAGCTAACTAAGACCTCAGTCACACAACCCTAGAGACCGGTCGGATGGCCTACAGACTGCCAGGAAAAACGTACTCGGCTACTGGTTGGTGAGTGGTTGCTGGGTTGAAATCAGTCACAAAGATGATGCTGCACTGAAAACCCTTTTGTGACTGCTTTGGTTACTAGCAGAGTGCCGCGGTCACCTGTACTTTGAACAAAAGACAACTCATCTCGCCATTTACTCTCTGAGCTATTGTGGACTGAGGAGTGTGATGCAAACTGGAAATGGAGAATGTTGGCCTTAAAGTAAAGTAAAAGTTGAATCTCATTGTTGCAACCTCCAGACTCCATGGTCACAGACATTTTGCACTCACGACAAGTGGTTGCCAGATGGTCACACACCGGTCTCTAGATCTGTGTGACTGAGACCTAACACTAGCATCAGCTGACAACTCCCACGGTTCATCCACCATAATGTAAAATATGACATCATCATGGCTACAGTATATCCATGAAGAGGTGCTCATTGACAGTAGACCAACAACAGTACTAGTGAAGTATTTTTGTTGGGGTACTTCAGACACATAACTTGGATATAAAAAAGGTAATACTTCTTTAATGCTGTTGTTTTTAGTGAAGGACTCCGTTGCTTCTGGATCTTCAAATTTTGTTGCAGTACTACAATTACCAGGATAAACGTGCGTTTTCCTGAGGCAGCAGATCTTTAAACACACTCATGAACCATGCCGGAGTATGCTACAGTAGTTTGAAAATACACTTAACTCACAGGAAAATGCTCTTGATTCTTAAGCAGCCTAATGAAGCCAACACAAACTCTAGTGTCACAGAGTTTATTTTGATTGTAAAGGGGCTGAGCACTTAGAAAACAGCACATGAAACACTAGAGATTGTCACTGTTGCTGATGCAGTAGTGTGTGGACCTGGAGATAATGTTGCTGTTACGGATGCTTTCATCACTGGCTGGAGCCACTGTTGAGCCAGCATAGCCTCCCCCAGAGCAAAGTGCTGGTGTAAGCACTTCTGTCTGGGTCACAGTGATCAGCACAGACATTTTAGTGCTTATACAGACACACACATGCACACACAGACATTTATATGGTCTGCATATAATCATCTGAAAATTGAAGGCAAGCATACACACAGACTTGCATGCATGTTCAAACATATGCATGTACATTGCCTCTATAACACACAGAGGCACACACATGCTTCACTTCCCTCCCCTTTTTCTTCCATTACCCACTTTTGTCACATTTGTTTCCCCCTCTATGCTTTTGTACCAGTTGCCAAATCACACAAGAGACCGGTTCCGCTTTTGTGTGCAATATCAAAATACAGAGGGCTTTAGATAGAAACATATTTTGGTACACTGCGTGAAGTATTTAAAGAACTAAAATATTCGAGGGGCATAAACGGCTTTGCATATATTAAATGAAGCAGAATGCAGTTATCTAATGAGAGGAAGGAGGTGGAAAGGAGGAGGTGAAGCGGGGTGAGAAGATTGGAAAAGAAGGAGTGAAGGAAAAGACAGCGACAAGATGGAAGAACAGAGGCTTCAAGAGCTGGATGCAAATATACACAGAGGAGGTAAATGAGAAGAGATAGGTGAAAACCAAGTATTTGTGAATGTGTGCGTGTGTGTGTGAGAGAGAGTGAGTGTGTGTGCGTGTGTGAGAGAGAGAGCCCACGATCGGGCATGGTTCACAAGAAGAGAGTATAAACAGTGGCAGCTGATAATGAGCTTACATTGTAGCCCTTCTTATTTACAAGGAAACTGCAGCAGAAAGCTCAACTAGGTACATATCTGCTGACTGTTTTACATTTCACAGATGCACACATACACAAATCACCAAGGTTACTCTAAGTGAACAATATTAGGTGAACAATATTAAAAAAGAAAGATTACAAAACCAAATACAAACTACATGTTTGGACTTTGACACAATTTAGGTTTTTCTATGAAAATGCCAAAAATTCAAGTGTTTTAAAGACAAAAACCTGCTACGTCTCATGAGAGTTCAAATGAATATCTTGGTGGCCATTTTTTCTGACACGAAAACTACTTCTGACATAGCCCAGATAAAGGGATTAATCTGTTAGTATGAAAAAAGTAATTACTTGTTTCAGTTTTGTTGAGTGCAACATTTCAAGTAAATAATATAAACACTGCCCGCAAACAAACTAAGATAAATAATCAAGTATCAAATTATGACAGTAAATCTCTTATTCCTTGGGCAATTATCCAATTATGTGTACTTGTGACTGTAGAACACTGCAAAAAAGCACTGAAATAAAGTGATTTTAAAACTGAACAATTTTACATGCAGAGACACAGCTGCATTGCACAGACAGGGTTATGCAGAGGTAAAGGCAGCCTAGAGTTTATTCCCTGAGCAGTGCTGGTCCTTCCGATGTTGGACAGACACTTGTGTTGGAAAAAGACTGCTTATAACTTGTGTCTTTTTAAATATATTTTCAGAGCACAACAATGTAAATGAGTACTGATATACAAGATATTTTGAAGGTATTAAAAGAAAAATTTAAAAAACTGAGTACATTTGTTTCTATGAGACGTATATTTAGATGAAGAAATTAATAATTGTTAAGTAATGGTTACACTGAACTCAGTCCATGTGTTCCTGATAGGTCAGTTTTTCTACTTAAACAACATAAGTATTTCATAAACTTTCTGTGCATCATTTGAGGTCTGAAAACTTGGGGAAAAAAAATTGGCCATTTGTTTGTTTTTCCTGAACATGAATGCTCCTAATGGCAGTATCTATATTTGAAATTTGGAAGAAACGTCAGTTTATAGAATAAAACAAATGTTGATTTTACACAAAAACACAGCTTTAAATATTAAAATTGGAGAATAATTTTTCCACTGGACTCATTTTTTCCAGAATTGTATAGAGAACTGTCAGCCATCAACCTGCATTATTTAATATTACCTTTTATAATGGATTTAAAGTTAATTGAAGATATTTTTTTATGTTACTACTGAGAGCTGTTGAAAACAGCAGAGGAGAATGCTACTGTGAAGCTGGCCGTTCCCCTTTCAGTCGATTCGCTCAATGCCCCGTCCTCTCCTTCAGGGAATAGAAGTTATAGACATAAATATTTGTTTTGACTGGAAGAGTATTACCTCTTGAGTTGATATGGTTCACTTGTTAGCACACAGAAGCCTGTTTGGATATCCAGTACAAAGTATCATTGCAAATATAAGTCGAAAATTTCTTCTCCTTTTAGTTCAAATGTTGGACTCCACTAACTTGTGAAAGAAATCTCAGACTCTAGCCACTAAATTCAGAAGCTAGTCACTAACCTTGGCTGTCTGCCATTTGATGCTGAACAGCTACAACTGGTCAATAGACTGATTTACCACACCACTGAAAACAATTGATCAGAGCGAGACAGAAAAGTAAAGTGGCCATAGCACAAAAGATGGACATAGCTACCATTGGTTTGTGAAGTCTCAATTTAAACCCTAAAGATGAGCATTTTCGCCATCACCATCTTGGCATTTGGAAACTGGATGTAAAGATGAGAGTCACATTTGAAAGTGAAACCACATGCATTGGTTACCAACTTGTCAATCACAAGTCAGTAGCCAATGAGCATATCCTGGACGCTTAGAATGACCAAAATTTTGGGCTTAACGTTTAATTCAGTATGACCCAAAATGAGGGACTGAACCCAAAAACTCATCAGCATAGAGTTCACAGTGGTCCCTGCTGAGGTTTTCCTTCTGTACTTCTATAGGACCGCAAGTCTTGTTGCGACCAAAGCTATTGCCCCCTGGTGGCCTTTAAAAAAATGCAGGTTTGGCTTCACTTTTCAGACATGAAAGCTATATCCATCTTTTATACGGTCTATAAAAGGGGCATAATAAAAAAAAGAAAGAAAGAAAAAAAAAGAAAAGAAAAACGAGCTGACATTTTCCAAAAAGCTCCAGTGAGTGGAGGCGGAAAAGCAGAGTTTAAGTGGCAATTCTCTGTGGATTTATCACTACAAGCAACCTCTTTTACATATATGCATTCATGTAAACCTACTGATCAAGGTGCTGTCAAAATCATTTGGAAAGATTGGCATCTCACCTCATTGGAGACATCCACAACAAGATTGTCTTCACTCTTGTCTCCATCACTGTCCTGAGGAGCCAAGAAGATACAGAGAAGGGTAAAATATGATTTTTCAAGATTCATTAAGATAAGACAGCCCCCCCCCCCCAAAAAAAAAAATCATTAGCACAGGGATACAGTATGCTGTGTGTGTACACGGAGAACTTAAATAAAGACACACAAGTGCGCACACAGATCGATATATCAATATCAGTGGCTGCTCGTTGCTTCCTTTCGCACTCTATCCACCGTCCATGCAACATTTAACACAGAGATATTGTATATCATACATTCTCACTAAACATCCCCTATACAAAGCTTTTTAAAAAAAAATCTTGGTCTCTCTTTCTTTCTCTCTCTCTCTCTCACACACACACACGCACAGCACATTTTTCCTCCTCGCCTAACCATCTCTCCATCTCTCTCTTTTTTTTTTCCTGGGGTGAGAAGGATGGCACTTAGTCACCATGGCAACAGCGCTTTGATGTGATCATGGCCTGATATTCCTATTGACATCAGTGTGGAGTGACATCAGTGCCTTATTATGCAGAGCCAAAACAGGACAATGTCTACAACCTCCTTCCTGGAACAAAAACACGAAAACAGTCAGCAAGAGAGAGTGAGAGAGACAGAGAGAGTGAGAGTGAGGAAATAATGGTGAGAGGGAAGGAGAGGAAAAAAGTTCAAGGGGGAAAAAAAAGGCAAAAAAAATATAGATGGAATAAAAATGAAAAGGAAACAACAAGAAGACATGGAGTGAGTGAAAAAGCAGAGAAATTGAGAAATAGTGATAAAGAGACAGCGAAAGATATAGAATAGGAAAAGGCAAACAGAGAGAAATGGGAGGTGTAATGCGGCTCGACAGACGGAAAGCGAGGAAAAACATTCAGAAAGTGGAAACGCTGTGCTTGTTCTCTTTCTGAACTAATGGGAAGATTTGGACTGTTGCTGCTGATGCCAAACTGACTTAGCTGGAGGCCGTCTTGCACAGACAGACTCCCGGTGTCAATCAATCCTCCAGACTGCAAACACACAGCCATCTAATTCATTACAGCTATCTGCCTTGGCCATCTCTCTTCTGGCATTACATCGCCTCTGGCTGCTTGCTCTTCCCCACTGGACCCATCCAAACCAAACACAACTCTAATTGGCGACGGGCCCCCGACCCTCTTGTGGCCTATAATGTCATAGGTAATGTCATACAGACAGACACAACCACACAGACATACATACATCCACACTTCCTGACATCTATGGTTAACAAAAAGTATAAAAATTGCCTCTGCAACATGCATGGACTGGGACCTAGATTCAGAAGGACATCCGAATCTGGGTCATTTGGCAATTTAATTAATTAATTTTTTTTAAGAATGTCAAGACTATGCATCTCAATTTTATTTCGATATGCATTCATGAAGAAATAATGTGAAATGTACAGTCTCGCAATGGCAAAGAATCCTTCCAGAAAACTGGATCCAGATCTGTATCTGATCAGAGGTTCACCCACTTCCAAGCGGCCCCTCTGGCCATTGCTACTGAACCAACCTAACTCAGTTGCATAATGGTCTTGGTGAGGGTAACAAACACATACGTAGGAATGTGGTGGGAGAGACTCTTTGTCATCACAGCGCCTCCTCTTGGCCTCAGCTCCTCCCTGTGAGGAGGCGTAACCTCCTGACGGGCCTTGGCGCTCTTCGTTGGGCTGGCTGTCTGTGGAGGACACCGACTTACTCTGGGGGGGGGGGAACAAACGGGGACAAAAACAAAAGTATGAACACGCAAACACTACTGCACAGCAAAGGCAGGTAATGACAGCTCCGGGGATGACACAGATTCATGTCAGGCACACAAATAATCAACGAATTTAAAACTCAGCAAAGTACACACATGCATGTACACATGTACAGGTAACACAGTGTAGAAAAACAGAGGATCAAAAAAAAGCAGACATTAAAGGAAAGTCCACACAGAACACACATGATAACATTACGCAGGCAAGTACACAGCAAAATCACAAGCACAGGTTAAGACACATTCATAGCAGCACACAGGACAGCCTATAAAGCTAATTACTGCTCTCCCCTGACACACCAGTCCTCATGTAAAATATGACTCTCATTATTGGCCAATAAAGCTGTGCAGGTATATTTACAAGCCTTTGCTGGTGCTCAGCACTGAGAAAATCCGATCAAAACATTGTGTTGTTTTAACGCTGGGGCATGGGCCAGAGGTTCGGTGAGGGCCACTTGTCATTCTCTGTCCCCCTGTGGGGAGGACAAGAACAGTGAGGGTTTAACACACCAGTGAGTCACACAGGAAGGAGCCCACGGGAACGGCAGGAAGGAGCATAACAGAGGGGAGAAGAGACTACACAATGGACCTCAGTGCAGCTCAACAAACTTCCCTCGTGTCTTTCGTTTCCTCCTCCGCCTTTTTCTCTCTTCTCCTCCTCACTTCCTTTCACTGTCCCCTTTCCCTCCCTCCATTTAAAATTCTAACTTGTTTTTACCAGTATGGGGCTCTCTGATAGATGCCAATTGATATGCATCTCTCAGCCTTCTCTCCCTCCCCTTCATTCCCAAATGCTGTAATGCTTGGCTAAGTTCAGCACAAACCTCGACTCATGAGAGAAATATT
This sequence comes from Bujurquina vittata, assembly GCA_015106715.1. Lineage (NCBI taxonomy): Eukaryota > Metazoa > Chordata > Actinopteri > Cichliformes > Cichlidae > Bujurquina > Bujurquina vittata. Next base: position 8,200 of record VUQK01017404.1, read on the forward strand.
TTCTTGGTGCTTAACAATCGGGATTGTGCTCAGAGTTAAATTATGCTAAGGTTTTCATTGCAGAAAGAGCGAGGGAAAGTAAAGTCAGCAGTGCCCCTAAATCATTTTCATTTCCCAATAAAGCTAGAACAAAGACTTGTTGGTATTTTTAACACCACCCCACCACTTCCACCACTTTTTTCTCCCAGTTTCCTCCTCTTTAGCCCCCCTTTTCAGTTTTCACCCCTCAATTACATGCAAATGTATTCCTGCATCTAATCTAAAAAGTCACATAGGTCAGTGCTATAGTGAAATGTCATGTTAAAGGAAAGACGGCTAATGGGAAAACTGTCATTTTTTCACTGTTTACTGTGGCCTCTGAAGCAGAATGAGGATATCATTTTGGAAAACTACTGTACATGTAAAGATTGCAAAAAACCCCAATCCCAAAAAGTGTATAAAATGTAAATAAAAACAGAATGCAATGATTTGCAAACCTCAAACTCATATTTTATTCACGGTAGAACACAGGAAACTTGTCAAATGTTTCATTGAGAAAATGTATAATTTAAAAAAAATAATATTAGCTCATTTTGAATTTGATAGCAGCAACACAACTCAGAAAAAAAAAACATCTGGGAACTGAGGAGTGCAGCTGCTGGACTTTTGGGAGAGGAATATTGCCCCATTCTTGTCTGATATAGGATTCTAGTTGCTCAACAGTCCTGGGTCGTGTTTGTCAGATGTTTTGTTTCACGAGGTGTCAAATGTTATCAGTCGGTGAAAGATGTGGGCTGCAGGCAGGCCAGTTCAGCACCCGGACTCTGCTGCTACCAAGTAAGGCTGTTGCAATAGATGCTGTATGTGGTTGGCTTGCAGAAATATGCCTTCACTGAAAAAGATGTCATATCACCTGTATACAGTACCAGTCAAAGGTTTGGACACATGGGAGAGTGTTTCCAAACCTTTGACTGGTACTGTATACCTTTCAGCACTAATGGCACTTTTCCAAAATGTGCAAGCTACCACTTCCACAGGCACCGATGCACCCCATTTCATCAGAGATGCAGGCTTTTGAACTTTTGATATTATGATAAGATATTTAAAAAGTCTTCCCAATTTTTTGTTGAGAACATTATTCTGAAACTGTTCCACAATTCTTAGTTGCAGGTTTTTTTTAAAGATTGGTGAACCTCTGCCCATCTTTTTTTCTGAGAAACTCTGCCTCTCTAAAACTCTTTTTATACCCAATCATGTTACTAACCTGTTGCCAAATGACCATATTATAGTTGCAAAACATTCCTCCAGCTGCTTCTTTTTACTACTAACATTTCAAAATGAGCTGGCAAATTATTTTTCATGAAACTGTAAAATGTCTCAGTTTAAACTTTTTACATCTTTTTCTGTGTTCTATTGTGAATGAAATTTGCAAACCACTGCATTTTGCTTTGATTGACATTTTACAAAGCGTCCCAACTTTTTTGGAATTGGGGTGGTAAACTTTAGATGCCAGTGGGCATCTTTTACTCTATGAAATAATTTTTAGCCGTTTTACTTACATTTCTTATTTTGACAGTTTCTGCAGACTCTGGAGTATTTGGGGCAGCATTTAACATTAACTCGGTTATAATCCTCTCTTGCTCTGTAAATGTTGTAGATTACCCGAATATTTGCGGTGCTGATAAAGAAACAGTCCATTAACTCGGTTTGTAGGCTCTTCCAGATAACAGCCAAATGCGACGAGCTCAGATGTTAGTATAATGTGGAAAACCTTGAGAAGCTCAAGGTTGATGGTGATGAGCTGCTATTGTGCTGGTGTTGAGCGGTGCTACTCCTGGCTGTGCTCCAGCAAAACACTGCCTTTTTTAGAGGCCACTTTACAGCGCGTCTCCATTTCCCTCAGTTTATCACTGTCACACATGCACGCGCGCACACAGTGAAATGTGGGCGTACAAAACACTGACATCAAGGTACACACATGCAACACTACTCACCCTGCTGGGTGCTCCCTCTGGGTTGGGACAGAGAAAGGGAAGGAAAGAGAACAGAGTAGAGAAAAAAGAAAGTGATGAAGAAGAGAAAAGGGGAGAAGAGAGAAAGTTTGACGTCAGTCCTGATAATAACAACAACAGTCCCCAGTCAGCCAAGGTTAGACTGAACTACGATGACTTCTGTCTAATAAAGATACAAACCCACTATTGTGCCTGACTCCAGTCTCCTCTATCCTCTCCATATTTCCCTCCCTCTTCTTCTCCAACCAGACAAAGCTCGCTGTCTTCCCCTGCTGCCTTCAACGCTCACCATCTTTTCCCCTCATTCTTCATATCATATGTAAGAACAGAAACCCACACAGCTGCAGACATGCATAAGCTCTTACACAGATGCTTAACACGACAATATGAACACAGTGATCTCTTTATCTTTCTCCGTTTTTGTTCTCACCGATTCCTTCCATTTTTCTTTCTAGCTCTCGGTTTATTCATGAGAAAGTCTCTCTTGGCTCACTGCCTGAAAAACTCCACAAAGATAAGATATTCTATCGGGGTGAAAGGAAGTTCATAGGGAGAGAGCATTTCTCTTGCATTTACAGAAACGCCATGAATACATCTGACCATATTAAGACAACAATCAAAACAAGTAAGTTCAAATTCAGTCCAAAAGGTGAGTTGC
>VUQK01017406.1:6277-16730 GCA_015106715.1 Bujurquina vittata
ACTTTGCCAGGAAACATTTGTACAACATCAAATCTTTTTTTTTTTCTTAATTAATTTTATACGTTCATTTATACTGTGGCTAACTAGATGAGTTCAAGCTACAATTAAATTTGAAACAGTTTATGCCTTTTTAAAAATCAAAAGTCACACCTGATTTAAAAATATCCCATTCACCCTTCAAGGTTGTCTTCTTTGCCGCCTCTTCCAGCACTCGGATCTTTTTATAGGACAATGTCATAGGAGCCAAATATTGGTCAAGATATTATGCTGATGTGTTTAACAGTGTAGTGGGTTACACATTTGCCTAACAAGCTAAAGATCCCCTTGGAAAACACACAACTCCCTTTGGGTTTGCATCAGGAAGGGCATCTGGGGTAAAAATCAGCCAAATCAAACATGCGCAATCCAAGCAAATCCTTCAAACACTTGTTTTCAAAGTCAGATTTGGATGATGAAAAAACCTGCAGTCTATATATCCAAGTGACTAGTTAGTTCAGTTTAGATAAAGCTTCAATATAACTGATTTTGAAATTTGATTATCCAAATCAGGATGAGTGGGAACAGGTGAGACTCTCTTTAAGAAGAACTTTGGCCTGCCGTCCATTAGTCATTGTGCGCATCTGTCCAGTCTCCGTTCTTTGGAAACCTGAAACATTTATTGTGTGATGTCTTTAGTTATCCTGCCCCTCTTGTTCCTCGTGATGACAAAAGAGAGTCAGTCTCTAATCTAAATTTAACCTACTAGTTAGTGTTTGTGCTAAACCTCGACCCGGATTTAACCTTACAGGTGGCAGTCAGAAAACAGAAAACTATGCTCCATTTTACAGGCAGTGACAAACAACCAAATTTAACGTGGGGATGGCACTAAAGGTAAAAGTCAGTTGTGATGGCTTATTGAAGCAAAACATATACTGACGGTATGTTTGATAGAAGTCTTAACTCCTAAATCTATCCACAGCTTTGCATTTGGCTCAGATATCGGGCAAATGGCCTCCTGCCTTACATAAGACCGTTAAAGTCAAAGGGGTGTTGGACCCGACAGCCTGCCTACGAGATTTTATGCCAACAAGTTTGCCACCTCTCTCTGTCTCATGCACAAGCATTCACACACACACACACACACACGCACACACACACCAGGCTTGTCTGAATAATGTTATGCCAGACAATATTCAGTCTCTACAGTGCTCACACTCACTGATTGTCATTGCGATTGGATGCCAGCCTCCTTTGCCACTGTCTCTCTCTTGCACAAGCAGGCATTTAGACAGCTAGTCTGATTGATGTCATGGCAGTCGATAGAGTGCTAATTACTCCTCGTGTGGAGACAGTGCCGTATAAGAAGCAGTGTCATATCCTGTCAGCTGCATTTCAAAAACACGTGTCACTTCCTGTTAGCCTGTATAGAAAAAGAAAGAAATAGAGTAGTCTGACAGCCCACACACGTATACTGAATCTTTGTTTCACACACCCCTCTCCCTCTCTTCCTGCACCCACTCCCCCCACCACCCTCTGACCCACCTGCCAGCATTGGTGATCTTTTGTTGTCAAACTTCATTAGCGGAGATGTCAGCTAATTAGAGCCAAGCACAAGCTTGGGAGATTAGGAGGAAGAAGATGAAGATGAAGAGCGAGATGAGGGAGGGAGGGAAATGAAGGCAGGGCAGAGGAGGATGGAGATGAGCAGATGATGAGGAGATTAGGATGGAGTGGGAGGGAAGGAAAGATGGATTGTATCAAGCTAGAGATGGAAGTGACAGCAGGGATGATTACCTGCATAAACCGAAGAAGGTAAAACGGGGCAGGTGTGAGAAATAGATTGTAGAGTAACCGAACTGTTAAGGTTTACTGTACTAAATTAGCCACAGGGATGAGAAATGTGAAAAGAAAATTGAATACATCACAAAAATGTCAAAATGACAGAGCAGATATATGTTGAAATCTCATATCCTTGTGAACAAGATGATGGATAATAACTGACACTGATTAAGCTGTTTTTATAACTTGCAGGTAAGCCTGTATATGTGTGTATATTCATATAATATGTGTGTGTGTGTAAGTAAGTGAGAACAAGAACAGCAGAGTGAAACATAGATACAGGGAGAGAGCTAATGCATTGACCTGAATTCCTTGTTGTGGTCCAGTTGATCTTTGTAAGACACAGCTGATAACGATCCACCACTCTACAACCAGACGCCAGGGGGGAGAACACACAGACTGGCACACATTCGTGCACGTGTTGAAAGAAAAAGTCTACAACTCTATCTTGTCATCATCAGTCAATAAAAAGCTATATTTTCCCTGTTGTGCTCCTTTGGTCTTATCGACTGTGGTCTGTCAGGTCTTTGCTAAGACATAATACCAGCTTATTTTTACTGTTTGTTAGTGGGTTCAGGTACTTAAAATACAAAGTAATTGCTGTGTAACAATGTAAAGACATCTAATTTGGTGAAACTTTGCTGAGCAGTTTGTTCAGCAGTTGGCTGAAAAGATTTCAGGGTTTGTCTCTTATTGCGGCTTAACGCAGCCGAATTGGAAGTCAATGATCGTTTACCCTGACGGAGAAAAGCATGAGATGGTCATCTGTAACTGAGTCAATTCTGTACCTTCAGAAAACACTTTTATTTGTTGCTGCATTGATCTGAATCAGCAGGACACATTCAAATATCCAACTTTCCTCAAGAACGAAGCCAGACTTATACAGTTTGTACTATGTCCTGAGCTTTTGGATCAATTGCAGTTTATGTCTTTCAGCTTTATTGATTTTTTTCTTTCTTCAAGTGGCTATCATCGCTTTGGGTTTGTGCTAATGAAACAAAATGCAAAAAAAAAAAAAAAGAACTTCAAACCAGTAGATCTGTGGATGTTTATTTTTATCCCGTTTTTTGTGTTTGTTTCATCCAAAAATGCAGTGCTGACAAAATGTGACACATGCACGCACGCGGTCAGGAAGTAAAATATTGACTGACTTGTGCTAACCATGAAAGAGGTGGCAGAATATCTTTTAACTTATTCGTGTGCATAAATCAGAGTAAAGATCCGAGTGGCATATTTCCCCTGTGTCACATCTAGGAAGAGACCATAAATCGCTTGTATGTTTGCCCACCTCTGTGTCTCCCTCTGGGCTCTTGTGTGTATATGATGATGTTTGTGTGGCACACTGTGCCACCATCCTTTGGCTATTTTCTGTTAGATTTATTAACCCTTTCAGCCCGGAGTCATCTGTTGGAGAGCACTAAACCCATTTCTTTTCTCTCCCTCTTTTCTTCCTCTTACTTTTCCCCTCTATTCTTTATGTAGCTTTGTTTGTCTTTGTCTTTCTTTCTGTATAATGTATCCCTGCCAGTATGTTTTTTTTAAATATATTAAGTATAGCCATATGTATTGTGTGCATTAAATATTAGATAAAGCATTTTTTTTTTTTAGAGAATTTCAACTTAGATCCACTGCAGTAGATCTCGAATACATTACTTTTGTCATTAAAAGGAATCAATACACACTCACCGGACACTTCATTAGGTACACATTGCGTGTACTGGGTTGGACCACTTTTGCCTTTGATTCTTTGTGGCATAAATTCAGCAAGGGCGTAGAAACATACACATTTTGGTCCATATTGGCATCCATGCATATCCATGGTGCAATGCTCCAATTCAACCCCATCCCAGAGGTAGCCTGTTGTCTACATGCATTCATGTGATTGGCTAATTAGATTTTGGATTAATGAGCGGTTAAACAGTAACCTGTAACCTAATGAAGTGGCCAGTGAGTGTACATGACCTGGGTACGTGCCAGATCCCAAAAACTGATTTAAAGTAAGCCAAGAAGCAGATTTTAAGGGTTACAGAGAAAGAAATGGCACTTCTTATAACAAGTCCTGTAAATATTTATAGAGTTTAATGACAAAGACATATTTCTTTGCTGTGGACACTGATATATTTTAGGGAGCATCTCACCATGTTATTAATGGAACAGAATACTGAATTATTAATAGCAGCATTATTAACAGCTATGCCGAGTTTCCGATTCTGATTTTAAACATTTATAAAATTATTATTGTTCTGACAGAGCGAGAGCAGGAGATTGATCTCCCCATGCTTGTGTGTGTGTGTGTGTGTGTGTGTGTGTGTGTTAAAGAGAAGTAGAAGAGAAAGTAAAGTCTGCTTTTGTTGGGCCCGTGGCCTGCTTTACTTAAATACAGATTAATGAAAACAATATATTTTAGGCACAGTGTTATCTACAGTGTCATGCACAAGTACATACAATGCTAGACTCGGCTATGTGTTGTTGTCACTAGAACCGGTCCTCTTGATGTTTAATGGCCGCACCATTGTTAAAAAGTGAGGTCATACCAGTCTGCTTTGTTTATGGCTTATTTCTGCAAAGCTGATCAATAACTTCTTCAGTTTCTCCGTCTGTGGTCATGAGCTGTTTGCATACATGTGTGAGGGGAATGTCTGCATGACATTTATTTATTTATTCTTGAGCCTGTCCTCTTCCTTTTATGTGGGGTCATAAATCACATAATGTGTGTGTGTGTGTGTGTGTGTGTGTGTCCGTACGTACGTGTCCATCCATACAGAAAACAAATGCCTTGCTCATTCATTGCACATAATTTGTCCTCAGGCCCTCTGTCAATAAAACAGCACACAAGGTGAGAGACATGGACATATTTGGTGTGTGTCATGTGACTGATGTTAGCTGGGTAGCGATGTGTACACCCAGGGTACGTGTACCTCCACCTCTCTTATATATTTCATTCGGTTTTTCCTCTTTTTCTTCATATCTTTCCCACATGAGCGCATGCACTCATGTGGGAAAGATTGATCAAAGAGTGGAGGAAGGAGGGAACAAGAGATGTGGGTACATCATTGATTGCCACTAAGTGGTTATTTTTGTCTTTCTGTCCCATGTGATGATCTGCCAGGTTGTGTGAGGTTTTTCTACTACCTTTTTATGGTCTGGAATAACATATAGCCTTGAGGTGCCTAATCCTCCTCCAAAAAAAATAAAATAAAATGAAACAAATAAAAGCAACTCATAAAATAATAAAGAGAAATGTACGAAAGAATAATTGAAGTTAAGATTTTTCCTCTCAGTGATAGTGATAGACTATAAAATGTGTTTTGCTTAGTCATCAAGTACAGTTGGCATCTATTTTCCCTTCTCTTCTTTCACTTCCAAATGTACTCCTTTCACAATGGCTGTTGTGTGTAGCTGCTGACACAGCTTTCTTTCACATTTGGGATAGAGTATCAAGTAGAAACACTCATGCACACACACACACACACACATACAGACTAGATTGTGTGTCACTCTAATGCATCCTTTTCTTTATTGTACATCAGTGCATCTTTCTTAGTATAGCTTCTCTAATGGCTCCGGTAAACCGATAAATGACTAATCACTGCCTTTAGTTTGCTGAGGATTTTATTCTGTTAGAGGTGGACAACATCTAAACGTTTCATCACTTTACAAATATTCTGAAAGCTACCCTGACCACTTACTGAGTTACTGCAAATCTTTAATTAGCTCTGTTTACGTAGGCTTTGTTTAGACTGAAGGCAAATCTAATTTGTTTCTCAGATCAGATCTTTAGCACAGACTGCCAGCTACGTTATTTGGAAGTGCTCAGACTTACTGTACTGTACAGTGCAAAAGTCTTGAGTTGATCCCTCATTTTTTTTTTTTTTAAGGAGCCACACTTTCTTGTAATATAGTTAAAGTGGTTTTGAGTGATAGTTCTCCAGGCTTGCAAAGTTTTTCTTTGGACATTGGCTGCTTTTTCACTCATTTCCCAGTGGTCCAGTCCTTGAACCTGACCATTTTTAGAGGAAAGTTTGTTTGTTTGCAGCAGATCTGAAAGATGTGTCCTTCAGAAATAGGAAAAAATCCAGCAAAGACCCAACACTGGACACGAGATGCATCCGGAACTTCAGTGGGTCCATCTATTGCTCACTGAAGCCTCATCAGAAATGGTCTCAATGGCAACAGTTTGGGATTGATGAACCCAAATTTCAGACTTTGGTTCAGATCAGCAGTATACAGTATACAGAAGCGGTACAACAGTGAGGGTCTGCAGCCATCTGTGAAACACAGTGGAGACTCTGTCATGGTTTGGGGCTGCATTTCAGCCAGTGATGTTGGGGGTCTTGTCAAAACTGACAAGATTTCCAACACACGCAAAAGGACCATCAGATTTTGATCCACCATGAAATGCTGTCTGGAAAGTGTCTGATTGGCAACGGCTTCATTTTTCAGCATGACAGTGATCCCAAAGGCACTTCCGACGCAGTAAAAGCATACCTGTACTGAAAAACACACAATAGAACAGTGTCAGTCAAGGATTGGCCTGCCCAGAGCTCAATATTATTGAAGCAGTGTGGGATCATCTTGACAGAGAATGGAGCAAAAGAGAACCACCAGATAAGATTGTCTAAGGGTTAAGGCTGCGTTCAAGAATGAAAATGGTCATACCAAATATTGACTTTGAAGCTCGTTAGAATTGTACAAACACTGTTTTTGCCTGTTTTGCTTTATTTCCATGTATTTTCCGATGTTTCAGTAAATGTATGCACCTGTTTTCTATTTTTCCTAGGAAAATATGAAATAAGGGGTGGCTCAAGACTTTTGCACAGTACTGTAGGTCTCAGTAACTTCATAGCTAGCCTCATGGAGTCTGCTCAGCTCTTCTGTCAGGGTTTGACATTTTGTGTTGTGTTGGGGATTTCATCTGGCAGTGTTACAAGGTCTTGGCTGCATGCACTAATAATATACGTTTATCAAGAACTGTACCATTTAAGCTACCTAGATTTTAATCTTATAAAAAATGTAGTTTCAAATAATGAAGCGATTGCAGCAGTGACCTTGTTTTTCATTTGCCATTAGCGGCCTTCTCAGTGTCAGCTAAAATTACCCGTTCAATCACCTCCTGAACAATGAATATTATTACCTTTTTCCACAAGAATTAGCTCACTTAGGCCACCTCTTTTCTCTCTCCCTCTCTGTCTCTGCCTGCCAGCGAGACTGCCAGCGACCAACTGCAACAAACCTGATATGTGAATAAAAATACACCTGCACCTGCTTTTCAAAGACGTTTCATGAACACGCATCTGGCTTCAGGCTTTATTCTCTCCATCTGTGCGCGTGAGTGCTAGTGGTTGAGACACATCAAAACGAACAGATGTCATTTGTTAATCTGAATACAGCCATACCCGTAAAACCCACAGAAATTTATGGAAACTTGGTGTCATGGAGCTACATTTCTCATCGTTTCTCCCTAAAAGTGCATTCAAATGTTTTTCTTTTTTCCATAATATATTTTTACTGGAGTCATGTGCACACATTACTTTAACCTGATCATACATGAACTGTTAACTCCACTGGTGTTTTAAAAACTTGAAAACTGCATACCTTCCTTTGCCTTACAGGTTTAAAAAAAGCATATGAAGAGAATTCTGTGCTTTAGCTTCATACAGCCGTTGACATTTCCATTCACTTGATTTGAGCTTATTTCAGGTATTTTGAGCGCTGTTTAGGAAACTTTGAAATCCCGCAAAAGTCATTAATTATTTAAATGGCAACAAAAATCTACTCACTGAAACACAGAAGCTGTTTACTACATAAAATCTATTCTGTCAATATCCTACATCATAAGCACTTTTTATGTCCAATAATAAATAAATTATATACAGATTTTACCAGTTTTAAGAGTTTATCTGTTTCCCTTCATTAAAACCCTCATAAAATGCAATTTATTTGCAAATTTATACACTGTAACCTTTTTGTTTGACTGAAAAGAAATCTTAAGCAGCTCGAGCTAGCATGCATCTAGAAGTGCTTCTGGTATTTGCTGTGCTGTAATTCTGTTTTTCCCCACTCCGGCATCATCACTGTGGAATTCCTTTCTCCCTCTCAGTGGCCAGACATATAAGAGCATAATTATTCCTTTTTTTAAGCCCGTTTTTCTTAGCTACAACAAGCTCATTGGGTGTCCTGTAAAAAGGAGTAGACACACAGCAGGAGTATGGAATATTTAGTTTTTTGTTGTTATGAGAATATTTGGTATTTTTCATCTGGTACAAAACCTTCAACAGAAAATCACAAACAGTAACGCAGAATATACATAACTGCGCTCCAGAGAAGAGTTATCCTAGTTTGAAGCCCAGTTTTTCTGTAGTTAGTTAGTACAGCTGCATTTTTCAATTTCAAAATCTCTGTTTTGACTGGGCTTTTTCAGAAATACATATACTCAAATTTAGATGAGACCACTATTCATGCATGATCTCTCAGGAGGCAAGGTTTTGTTCAAAGAATGCCTCGAGGTAAGCGAGTGCGCTGCTATTTTTCTGACTTTTTAGAAATCACCTGGTGTTGCATCAGTGTGGGGTTTTTTTTTTTCCTCCTTTCGCCATCTCAGTTCATGAAATTGCAAATTGTAGTCCTAATGGTGCATATGGGTACATATGTGTATGATATGACTTTCTGTATTTCCATTATACGTGGGTGAGTGAGTGTGTGTGTGTGTGTGTGTGTGTGTGTGTGTGTGAACTCAGAGTTCAGTGTTGATATGCTGCATATTTCCTGGGTTGACAGAAAGAAAGCATATTCATAAAATGATTGATGTTTTTGTTTTTGCAAGAGAAAAATAAAAAAGATGGAAAAACAGATACAGATGTAGAAAGTGGCAAAGATCAAAATATTGGTCCCTCCAAGTGTGCTCACAGTAGCTGAAGATATGCTGCCATGTGCCCAGCTTGATCTCTCTGCACAGTGGCCTGTTCCCTTCCAGTGGACTGAACTTTAGTGAAAAAAGTAACTCACAAGAAGCGGTGACACCAAGTCTGAAAAGGTCCCACTTCCATCTTGTTAGTTACAGATGCCTGGCCCCAAGGCACCTTGCCATCACATATTAACCCTCGGTAACTGTCTCTGCCAGTTTTCAACAATTAGGCTAAATGCTGTGAACATTATTTTAACCAAAAGCATCACAAACCCAGTGTGTAATTTTGGTTGCTAAACCTTAACAGCAGCTGAAAAAAATTCCAAAATAATGCTCACATGCTTTTGTGATGCACTCCACCACCACGCTAACCTGTGTCACTTTGTAGCTTTGCAAAAGCAAGAAGTGTTTGCTTTGCCTTCATTAGTGCCTAACACCACAGTAGCGTACTCAAAATGACTGCACTTGGTGCCCTGGAAATAAAATTGTGTTGCACAGACATCATTGCTTACTTGGCTATACTAAATTGTGAGATCATTTCAAGAGGGTAAAGGAACACCTCAAGATGGTAACAGGCAATCACATATCATTGGACAATCTCAAACAAGACTCTTTATTTGACAGATTTAAGAAATCCAATGTTAACCACTTAAAATCCTCCCTCACCCTAGATATACAGAGTTTTTCTGCTTAATATAAAACAGGATGAGCAGAAGTGGATGGATGGATAAAAATCATCTAGAATCCTGACTCATTTTTGTTAAAGGTTAACGTGTGTATGCTCTAGTCTACATTTTTAAGGATTGTGATTACAGTGCAGATTTCTGTCCAGTGCAGCACAGTGCTTTATCTCATTTTCTCAGTTGGGAAGTAACTGCATTAATATTGCACTAATTGTTACCTGACTAATGTGAGTGATTACTAGTGGACCAGGTTCATCTTTGGTCAGAGGTGTTTACCTGGTGTGAAGGAGGGGAAGTAACTGTTTTAATGTAGACATGTTTTTACTGGTTCATCCGAAAATTTGCATTGTTATAGAGAACTAATGTAAAATATATGTGTTCTAAAGTTGTATTTCACAATAGTAGAAAAATAAAAGGTAAAGAATATTACTCATGGAACATGAAATTCTTCATTTTTGAGACCCTGTTTTGTTGGGCATGCACATTGCCCTGTAGGAGCCTCATAGTTCAGGCTTCAGTAATACGTAGACGTGAGTGATTACTAGTGGACCTGGCCTGGGGAGGCCATTTAAAAAATAAAATCTTGTATTTAATATATAACGCTAAACCCAACACTTCCCATATACAGTGTATCACAAAAGTGAGTACACCCCTCACATTTATGCAGATATTTAATTATATCTTTTTATGGGACAACATTGACAAAACGACGCATTGACACAATGAAAAGTGCAGCTTATATACTGTACATGTGAGGGACACAAGAACTCCAATATGTACAGTGAAATAATGAAGCAGAGCATCATCCCCTCCCTCTGGAAACTGGGTGGCAGGGCAGTGTTCCAGCATGATAATGACCTCAAACACACCTCTAAGACAACCACTGCTTTATTGAAGAGGCTGAGGGTAAACTCCATGCCCAGGAGAGTTAAGGCACTCACTTTTGGTGCTTCCTGTTTAGACATTAATGGCTGCATATTGAGTTATTTTGAGGGAAGAATAAATTTTACACTGTTATATAAGCTCCACACAGACTACCTTTCATTGT
>VUQK01017406.1:25003-43606 GCA_015106715.1 Bujurquina vittata
AACAAGGAGTTATTTTTTGGATTTTTTTTTTTTTTTTTTGGCGTTATTTTTTTTTTTTTTTTTTTTTTTTCCACTTTCTGTTATGGTATTATTATGATAAGAACTAAGTCGTCTGAGCTCTTTAGTAGATGCATCTATGGTATGAATTCAAACATGCTAGGTCACATCGTTGTTGTTATCGCATTCAGAAAACGATCTTTGCCCTTGACCTTGAGGTCAAGCTCGTTGAGATTCTAATTTGTCCGAGATTTTTTTTTGCGTCTATGATGTGAATTTAAACATTCTAGGTGGCGTAATTCTTGAGTTATTACTCTCACGCAAGATTTTCAGAAAAACTTGACCTCTGACTTTGACTTAGTTATGGTGAAAATGTAATCAGGTGTTCTAGGATCACTGCTCTTTCATGTATTGAACTGGCAGTTTTGCTATAATACTGTTAAAATATCAAAAACAATACAGTGTTCCTCCCTCTGGGGGCAGGGTAACAAGAATGATGCTGTCCTGCATGCTGACTGTACCAACTAAGACCATATTTGATAATTGAACGGAATTTTTTTCCTGTGTTTTATTTTTGCTCCATCTGTATGAATAAATCCACATCAAAAGGCATGTACACAAAATAATGTGCCTGCACCAGATAACAGTGCATGTTTCAACCATGGAAAAAGACACAAGTAACGCATGCAAGCAGTTTCAGCTGGCAGTCATGCTATTGCATGTTGCACATAGACACACTGCCTAGTGCTTATATTAAAACCACAGTTTTCTCATGGAAAAACACATACGTATAATAAAACCCACTCCCCAGTTCATATTCTCCAATGTTCTTTCTCCACAGCCTTAATATAATAAACTTATATTACAAGTAAATTGCAGCTCAGTCAGTGAGTACTTTGCCTGTGCTATGCATTTTTGCAGAAAAAGGTCCTTTATTTACTTTGCTGACAGATTTGAGCAAGAATTGAAGCACTTATAAATTTTACCCATTGTGCAAATTGGATAAAGTTTAATGTTTGGCATCTCTGGGGTAAAGCAATGTAAATTAATAATCTGACAAATCAGCATTATTCCAGAAACAGCATGCTAAGACCTGCAGTCCTTTGTTGGCTTCAGTGAATACAAAAACTGACTGACTGGATAAAGAAATGAATGCTAATAAAGAATATACACTATGTCAGACAGCTAAGACACGCTGCTTTGCAAAGGTTATGTGAGACGCGTGATTGACGCAAACAACATCCCACTGAATAACACATGATCACACACATCTTCACAGCCACGATGTGCAGACAGATACTTTGCAGTCAGACAGTGGTGTTCCCTATATGATAATGGGATTGAGCCCAATGCTGTTTCTTACTCGGGCCTTATAAGGGCAAGCAGACTGGTGGAATGGTACAAATGTGCTGAATCTAATGGAACAGAAAGGAAACTGGGCTTACACTGATGGCCCAGAATAACTGTTAGATGGAAAGAAGGAAGAAAAATGACAGAAACAATAAGACAAGACAGACAAAGCATCTACAGACCAGGTGTTCTACAGTTTAAGCATTCATTTTTATTACGCAGCCTTTTGCTTAGATAATGTGCATTTGGTTTAAGTTTCTTCAAGTGAACACGTACAAGACAGCATGCAAAGTCAATGAAGGTTTACCTATAAAAGACGCTTCTCTGAGATGGAGTAATACTCTTGTTTCTAGCAGAGCCTTCCTCTTTAATGAACCCGTGTGAGACCTAGTTCGCTTGTGGGAGAGTGTGTGAGAAGTGGCTGCATCCACCGTCAAGTGCATGTCGACATGGGTAAGCAAGCTAGCGTGATAAACCAGTGTCAACAGTGCACATGCATAACAGCGTTCCAGACGTTGAGCATCATGTTCACTGCCCTATGAGAAGGAAAATCAAAGTCCTGGTGGATGTGACACTACAGCAGTCTCACTGCAGAGTTGGTCAAAGTAGGAAGGGTTACTGGCGGATGAGCCTGGTGAGAGCAGAGGCATGGGAGTATTTTTAACTTTTGATGAGCTTTTAAAGAGATAAATCCAAAACAATGTAAGCAGGAACTTACCGCTATGTGTCATTCAGCTACAAACATGGCAGACTGAAAAGACTGGATAAGTTGTTCAAAACCGGTGATGCTGTAAAATTCCCTTCATGCTTTCATTTGTTTATGTTTATGTATTTAACATGGTTTAAAGTTAGGTAAAATTAGGTTTAAATAGTTTAAATTTAGCACAAATACACGTGTGCTGCCTCGCTCATTATTCTGAGAGATCTGGACGGGGAAAATAGGAGCACATCTTCACGCTGTGAGCTGATTCTGATTTGGGGGAAGTCTTCTCCTAAGTTTTGTGTTTTTTTTTCAGTTTTTGTCACACTCTCAGCAGTATCTTGCTGCTGTGTGTCTATGTTGATGTATGGTATCCATGTCCAGTAGAAGGTCAAGAGGTTGCATGTCAGACAAGATGAGCTCAGTGTCAACTCAGTGAATTTCAATGCGCTGCAGTGCACTCCCACACACACACACACACACAAATATACATGCTCTCACTGTGTCAGTGAGTAATAGAGATACTCTCATGTTCAGACAATCATTGTTTGTCTTTCTCTCTTACACTGTTTCTGTCTTTGGTCAGTCCCCGTGGACCACTTTGTCGTTGAGCTCAGCTTCTGCACACACAGTGAGTCATGAGGTCATCTTCGGCGAGGTTTGCTGGTTATGACAGGCTGAAGCAATTAACGACTGACTTATTGTCAGAGATTTGGAGCCATTAACCGTTAAATCATTCAGTGACTGACCGAGTAAGAGAGTGTGAGTGTGCATGCAGGATTGTGGGGTGGTGTAATGGGTACATGCAGTGAGACGAGTGAAACCTGAAAAGTGTTTCATGTTTGAAGAATGCTCAGAACCAAGTAAAAGTGAAAACTCATATTGTGAGGACATAAATCTGTTTATACAGTCAGCTTGCAGAGAGAGCGAGAGAAAAAGAAAAAACCTGGGCTCTAATCATGAATCATAAATTTAAGGTAAAGATAAGAAGAGTTAGGCGTAGTCTTCGGGAATTCGATGCAAGTCAATGTGATGTCCTTTGAAGCGGTGAAAAAGCAACTGTCTGTGTGGCTCACACAGTTTTACACACAGTTTTAGTGTCTTTCATTATAATGAAAGACACTGCAGAACATTAAGCCAAATGCATAACCACTTTGAGTCAGAGTGGTCTGAGCCAAGTCACACAGCCTCCATTTGATTTGGCTGGAAAACAGTCGAAGCAAACCTGGTGTTGATAGAGATCCTCTTACACACACAGACCCCAGAATATATATATATATATAATATGGGATGTTCCTGGCAACTATACAGTACAAGGGAAAAATTTGACTAACCAACTAGTCTAAAACTAAATCCCTGACTGAAAATGTGTCTCCAGGAAAGACGAAAGCGTCTTCTTCATTGCACTGGTACTATTTATTTACTATTTTCTAATCAAAGTGAAATGTAAGATGTAATGTATTTATCTTAAATAAACATCCTCAATCAACATTCATGACACGAGCTGCAGCTAAGAATTGTATTAGTTGTTGCCTCAGCCAAGGAAGTTATGTTTTTGGTAGCATTTGTGTGTCATTCTGTCTTTAAACACGAAAAGTTTTGAATGAAATCTGAATAACTTAGAGGTGTAGAGTGGGGGTCATGTTAGCAATCCATTAAAATTTGGCTTACATGCACCAAGATCTTCCAGGTCAACCTAATGATTTATTGGTCAAAGATAGCCTTATAACTTACAAAACACACCACACCTATAAGAATCAGAGTTTCTAAGTGCTGTATGAAGATTTAAAATGTTATTTTTGACTTCTGAGCTCTCATTCTGACTTTAGATTAGCTTGAGATAGATTGAGCTTGAAGGTCAAACTTCTAATAATACTATATAGAGCTATTTAAAACTGTTTCTTACTGCCATTTTGTATTGGCAACATATATGCAAATAACATATTACACATGGAGATTCTAAATATCACGTTACTTTGGACCTTTGACCTCTTGTAGGCCATGTCTTTTATCTTTAAAACTGTTTAAAATTCTGCTGCCTTTGGGAAAATTTTGGAAATGATACTGTAATTACACTACAATAACAGGCTAAAACTGTTAAAATACATAACAATTTGAATCCATGTGCAGTGTTCCTGAATACCTTTTTAAAAATAAATAATAAACTTGTGATCTTCTTAGAGTATGTTTTAAAAAAAACAAAGAAAACTAAACAAATATATACAAAATACAGTACTATTCACTTACAAGTAAATACTGCCCAGAGCGTGAGCTGACTTGGTGAAGGTTTGCACTCTGAGTGCTTCTTGTTATATTAAAGAAGACATCTGATATACCTCCCCACAGCTCCAGGTGAAATCTTTAAAGCTTATATATTTTATTTGACCAGAAGTTTCAGATTCAGTCTGTTATCATGTGTGAAAATCAAACTAGGGAACTTTTTGGTCGAAAAGTTGCTCAGACATCTAATTTCTTATCAAAATTGTTGCCAGTCAAATGTCCAGTGATCAGAGTCCATGTAGTTCCTTACTGAACCAAATATCAGTTCTTTTGAAGTCTGACTCAGGGTGCTTTAGACGGTGCTGGAGTCAGCACGGTCATTTGAGAGGAAAAAGGGGGAACAAAAGGCATAAAGACTGAGGTGACGATGTAGATAAAATCAAGAAAAAACAGGCAGGAAAGAAAGGGTGGAAAGCACGAGTGAGGCAGTTTGATGAAGGGAGAGAAAAAATGACTGAAAAGGGAGAGCTATGCATTGGGTCATTATAAAGGAATGTTAATATGATTAGTGAATGACTGACCTCGCTGTCTGGGACTGGTGCCTGACTGGTCTGATGACTGCTGAACATCTATTAGACACACACACACACACACACACACACACACACACCAAAATACAAGAATGCAGACATACATCAGACACATATGCCAAAATAGACACACAGACATAGTGAATGCAAGAATGAACACACGCTCTCACATTAACTGAGAAGCACAAACGCTTGTCTGAATGCACACATTTTCTCTTGCATGTGTGATTTGTGTGTTCTTTCTGCCAGCGGGGCAAAAATGAGTCAACGTGTCATGACTTATTATCTGTTTTTTAACGTGCATGATTTCCCTACAGTCTGGCCTCATAAAATTTGGGTCAAGACCAAGAACAATTCACGAATCTTTGGTTTTGGGTCCCCACATGACTACCTCGGTAATTTGTTTATGCCTGAGTCATCAACATGAAACGCTACAGCAGCTTTAATGTTATGATTTGATCCTCCATACAGCATCCAGAACCATCGTGAAAGTTTACAGTCCTCCTGCTACTGGTAGCTGTGGAATTAAAGTTGCACAAGAAGTGATTGCTTTTTTAAAATTTATGTAAAAACAGACAAGTCAGATTGTCCAAGCGTCATTTGCAGTTTATCTCCTACACGATTACATCTGATCCACTGAATTTAATTGTATTTATTCATTTTAAAGCATAAACAATCATTTCTTGTAATGAGCACGTCGGTTTAGGTAGTTAGTTTGGTAGGATGAGTTGAGGGTTGAGGCATCATGTTATGGCCTCAGTGAAATCATATGCAAAGTTCCAGTGTGCTGTCAGTGCACTATGGAAATGTTTATGATGAGAGAATATTCATGCTCTGTGCTCAAGTTTCTTTCAGCAGTTCAAAGGCATGCAGGGTAGATAAAATAGCAACTTTAAATTGCCAGTAGGTGTGAATGTCAGTGTGAATAGTAGCCTGGGATATCGGTGTAAGCCTTCTGATGGACAGACATCGCAGCGTATGCTGACGAAATTGGAGAAGCTCCAGCAGAAATACAGGGCTGGGCATAAAGTTAGTGTGTATAATGTATGCGTGTTTGTAGTATTAATAAACAAAAGATCAAGCTAACTGAAACTTAAATAGGTTTTTTAGAACTGCACGGTTGCTAAGAAGTCCAGAATCGGCTGTGGTTGCTTCTCAGGCAAAAAGGAACAAACACATACTGTACGTCTGTTTTTGTGGTGCTGTTTTTTAAAACGTAAAATGTAATGAACGCACAATATTAAAGGGAACCAGTTTTATGCTTTGGCCTACTTTCTTTCATGTATTTTGTTACATATGTTGGATGTTCATATTGCATATGGTTCAAGTTTCAAATAATAAGGTACACGTATGTAACAATAATAGCTAACTCCTTGATTTCTAGGGATATATTCATATGGTCATCTGCAACATGAACAGCACTCCCACAGAGAAAAATTATGGTCTTCTTAGAAAATGTTTGCGCCCGTTTTTGCAAAACCATCTATTTTAATAGAAGCGTACCCATTAATTACACTTTGGCATACAATTACTTTGCAGTACTCGAAATCATTTTGCAGTCATTTGTCTGTACAGTTTACTGAATATGTTACCTTTGGTAATTCATGACGGCCTCAGACTTCCCTCAGCATGTTGACATATTTCCCATATGTTTTTTTTCTGTATATAGTTTTCAACACAATACCTTTAGAAAAAATTATATACAGAATTTAATAGACTAATAGATTATTACAGCCAAGAGTAGGCAGAGAGCGAGTGTAATATTTGCACGCAGGGATGTCCTACTGTAACTTTTGTTGCTGCTCACGATCATTACCCCCACCCCCACCCCCACCACCACCTTCTCTTGTCTTTTAGATCAGATTTGGGCTCAAACATGCACAGATGCATTTGGGAATTTTCCATTTCTAATCAAGAATAAGGTGAATGAGATTGAGGTGGTGCCCATATACAAAGGCCAGTGTCAAAGTCATCTTTTGTTGCAGAGCTGTTGGCAGACATTTTTGGATTAATGCAGTTTACATAGTTTGCATAGAGGTTACTTTCTTGGAAAATCTGCAAATTGCGATCGTGATCTTTGCTTGTGTGTGTGTTTGTGTGTGTGTGTGTCTTTCCTTTCAGTTATGGCTCTTGTGTCTTGATGTCAGCACACGTTATCAAATTTAGATTTATACTTATAGCTCTCAGGACTTTCATTGAGGATTTCAAGAAAGATGCCAACAGGCGACTGTGCAGACCAACTCACAAAGCCTTGACAAGGTATGTGTGTGTAAAGAGTGATGGGTTTTGGTCCAGTGGAGAGTGTTATCACCACTGGCCACTGCACTGTGGACAGGACAGATAGCCAAATTGTGTGCGAGTATGTGTTTGTTCGTGTGTGTGTGTGCGCGCGCGTGTGCATGTTTTTTTTTCTTCATTGTTGGCCCAGCTGTGCTATCGAGGACATACACACCTCTGCGTATCACATATGTGCACCTGTGTGCGTGCCATATACACACTTTGTCAAACTGTGAGCAAGCAGAGTTAAAATGTGTGTGTATGTGTGTTTGATCTGTGATTCCTAAAGCAACATGCAGCTCTTGAGCTTCTTAGAGCTTCTGAGAGAAATATCTGATGCTGAAATATGGTGAGTCATCTGATAGATAACAAATGCTAAGAGATGTGGAGGAAAGGAAGGAGAGGAGGAGAGTGGGGATACAGTCGTAAAAGTCAGCGAGTTTCACAACGAAAGCAGGTTTAAGAAACTCAAATGCTGTCAGGCCGAGAGGGGGGAGTGATGGATTGTCAACTTGAAGTCACACCGAGAAGCTAAGAGAGTGCTGAAAGCAGTGGAGTGGATGGTGTTGAGGAACATCAGGAACACAAACAGGCCTTTTCCTACCATCTGTTGGATACTTGAAAGCTGCAATATGTATTATTTTACACATGGAATACCAGCTATTTCTTATCTAAGACACTACAGTGGTTATTCTAATGGTTTCTAAAATGAAGACAACATATGCTGACAGGGAAATATAGACACGTGTACAGTAACTTTGTATAGCAGTTCCATACTTGTATAATGTTATCCCATGCATACTGTAGATAGATGAATGCATTTTACAAGCTTACCACTTGCATGAATTCTATTCTTATTTCTGTATTCTTTTTTTTTTTTGGCCCATAGGGAACTAATATTGTTTCCTGTGTTTATTCTGTTATTTACCTTCCACAACAAATGAGATTACATGTTGCAGCGATAAAGCAAAATGAAAGTGCAAGTGAAAGAGTTCGGGCCAGAGAAAATCCCCCTCTGCTCTGCATAGCGTGGCACTTTCTCCACCTCAGTAACATTTACGCCTTTTTATTAAATACTTTTCACAGTTCATTTCACTTTAGAGCTCTTCATTAAATTAGGTGTAATTGATAGTTAAACACGGACTGCTTAAAGATATTTTTTTCTCTTTTTAAAGTATAGCAAAGATAGACGAAAAGAAAGTAATATGAGTTGGAGCTGAACCTCTGCTCCGTGTCACTCATCCATAATAACAGACATCTGGACGAAACAAGCTTAAAACGGGGTTCTTTTTAAACTGCAAACATTTAAGTTATGTAAGGTTTTCCTGAAAGCCAACTGGTATTAAAGATATGAAGAATAGGTTGTTTTCTTCTTAAATGTAGCATTGGCAGGTTAGCCATTCGGTTTCCTTTTTCTCACTGCTATCAGCATTGACATCCTCCCATCAGTCCCTTTTTATGGAGAGATTTGTTTCCAACTGTTAATTCAAACCTAGCCAGCCTCTTCAGTGAAGATGTCTCAATAGTGTTTGGGAATTCAGGCCAAGACCCTGACACCCTCTTTCTCTCTCAAACACTCTCTCTTGCGCACACACACACACACACACTCTCCCTCTCCCTCTTTTCTCCCTCTCTGTCCTCCCATCTGTGAGTTCAGATGAACACAAGTCTCCTGGGGCTTTTCATTGGCCGGGCTCCACACTAAGAGGCGAGCTAATTGGCCAGCTGGGGCCCAGCCGGTTGTTGGAGACAGGGCATTGGCCGAGAGAAGGGTCAAGCGACATGTCATTGGTCAGATTGGATGATAACCTGGCAACACTTGAGGCTTTCTCTCTTGAGAAAAGCCTGATAAGAAAGAAACTTCTCCAGCAGACTGTTGAGCAACACATTTTCTAAAGAAAAAAAAAAATCTTGGTTAATTTTCAGCTTTTTGGTTATGTAAAAGTCTTCGCAGTCCTCGTGTGAATTTGCAAATAACCCTCATTCATGTGGTTCTAAATTGTTGGACGCACGGAGTCACCTTCAGTTTTACCAGTTTATCAGTCCAAACAGTGTGTGTGTGTGTGTGTGTGTGTGTGTGCGCGTGCGTGCGTGCGTGCGTGTGTGTTGGTCTATCTGTTAGCCAAGTTCAGACCAGCAGCACTGAATGAAGAAGGCCTGTTTTACTCTCTTGGGTTGCCATTTAATCTCAATATGATAAAAATCCATGTATTGCTAATTACCCATCCTTTCTTGATCCTTTACTCTTTACTTTGTCTCCTTTTTATCTGTCCATCCATCCATTCATCCATATTTTTTCCCCATGGCCTTCAACAATGTTCTTTTAAAGACCATGTCATAATCTTACATCTCTGTTAAAAGCATGGTATTGTTTATTGTCCTCCAAAACCATCATATTTAAGATAACACGTGTCACACATGTGTTTGGACATCTGCATCTTGTCGTCTTCAGCACAGAAGACTTTAGTGTGTGTGTGTGTGTGTGTGTGTGTGTGTGTGGATAGTAGCTCTGCACGTTCTAAATGTTTGCAAAATTCTGCAGCTTATGTGTGAAACAGGAGCAAATGCTGCAGTCATTATTTGAGTGCACAAGTTGCCATGTTTGATTTGAGAACGAAAAATTAGTTCAAGGTTTAATCAGTTAAACCTTAACAATGCTGTGTCCACATAAGCACTGGGCACACATAACACCACATTAACAGTCCTGTATGTCTTCATGCTTGGCTGCAGGGACATAATCGGAGTGACTGCCTCCTCATTTTACTGCAATAATTTAGAAATAAAGGGTTTCAAAGGTTGACTGAAATGGGGCAGTGGGATTTGATTGAGTATGAAAGAGCAAAGTGTAACTTTACTGAACAAAATAAAGAATAAATGTATTACAAATAAGGTTGTACGGTGGTTTTCTGTTTGTTTCTCAGCATTTGGAGCACTGAAGTGTATCTGCAAAGAACAGCACATTACTATATTTCTTGTGTTTCTTTATAAACTCTTAACTATGACCTGATGACTACTGACATGGCCAGCTAGTTGTCTCATTTTTGCTTTAATGAAAAGCACAACAAGTGCATAGTTCATTGACTTGGTCTGATATTCTCCCTTCAAGGTTTCCTGGCACTGTAACAACATCACACTGCTTCCACGTTTGTTTTTCAGAGAGAACGTGCTATTCACAAAGCCACAAGAGGTCTTTGTTAGGAAAGATACTGTAGGTGATTTGAACAAATGACTAATGTCATTTTTCTTGGGGAGGGCATTCTCCAGAGTCAGAGAAACAAATTTGATCTTCTTTCCTCTCTTTTTCTTCACTCACAGGGTACTATTGACCCACCTTCAACTTTTTTTTTTTATTAAGTAGCAGAGTAAGCTAATCCAGAGGAAATGAGAGGTGGAGGTTAGTCACCAAGGATTAGTCTGGTCCCCGGACATCAAAAGTTCCATTCCCACCCAGGAGATAATCATACTCACATTAGCCAGGAAATTAAGTCACTGCCTTTCAGGGGGTTTCTAATCCCCATCTTGCTCCCTTTTTACATTTCTCTATCTTTCCCACATGTCCTACTTTATCAACTTCTGTTCTCCTCCTCAGCCCACCCCCCAGACTAGAGCTAAGTCCACATCCTGGTCAGTCTGCACATCCATCTCTATTTCTAAGATGATATTTGATGGATGGATTTTTCTTGTACCGAAAGCAATATCTGACCTTTCAGCAGAGTTAGGGCTTTCAGACAAATTGAAAACTGTCCTGTGAAGTTTTTTGTGTCTCTTAGAATTTTAAGACTTTCAAGTGAACAATATACAGTCAATTGGCTGGAAAATAAAGGCTCATCATCACCCAGTCTTTTATAACACTTTGTGAAATGGGTGAAGCACGTGTTCCAACAGACTTACGATTGTGTCTCGCGTACTTTCTGGAAGAAATTGGCTTTTAGAAAAGAGAAGGGTTCTCTGGGGTCGTAGGTCAGAAAGGACTTAAGGTTTTAAGACCTCAAAGTTATGTGTATTTGCATGTCTTTCTTTGCAGCTGAGACTCTCAGAAAGAACGCCCCACTCCTGCTACTGTCTGTTCATTTGTACATACAGTTGTGGTCAAACGTTTACATACACTCATCATGGGCATGAAGTTCACGGTAAGAGAGAAGATCTGAAATAAAGTCAATTTTAATTACTTTAATTTACGTAATTCTTGTATTTTAAATCATTAAAGATGTGATGCTGTACAGTCATGTCTCCTTGGAAAACGTGACATAGATGTCCATGATGAGTGTATGTAACTTGACCACAACTGTGTGTGTTCATGGATTCAGTTCCACATTTGGAACAAAAACACAGTGTAGAAAATGGATTCCTGCCTCCATCTCAAGCATGTCATCTAGCACAAAAGCAAATATTGCCTCCATTTTCCACACTTGTCTATATTCATCAGTCTGTATCATCCATCTGTGTGTACCCAGTCTTACATATCAGATGTGCATATAAATAGAGCATGTATGAAAGCAGCACATGAGTAAATGTTGAGTACTGGATTGCGACACATATTATTACCACTTTCACGTTTATGTCTCTACGTTTTGTTACACATGTGAAATATGGTCATTTACAAATATAACTTCTTCACGTTCACCTTAATTGAAAAAAAAAATGGCTTCATTTCACATTAATGTGAAAAGATCCTCACCACAACACATTTCTGTTTCCTGCTTTGTTGTTTTGTAGCTGATAACGTTTGTAAATAAAAAAGGAAAAGGAGACAACGAGAGTGAAGAGGTCAAGATTTTCATGAAATTACAGTGAATAAAAAAATTTTTTTTGAAAAATCTAAAAGACCTGACAGACTCCGTGGCCGTCACCCTGTAACCGGTACCAATCATCTGAAAGACGAACTGAGTGTGTGCAAGAGGCAGAAAGAAAAAGTGCCACTTTCATCTCATTACAACTCCATCTAACCTGCCACTGTAGCCACCTGCTCCCACTGTCACACAATCATAATCACACATTTACACGCACACACACACACACACACACACAGAGTATTTCTAGCCTTGTATTCAGATTCTCTCATGCACAAAGTAGAAATGTGCCTGTGCTGCTCTTATGTGCTTATACTCTTATGCTAAGTCTTGCTCCTGAGATATCATAGAGAAATAAATAAATAATGTGAAAATCCACAAACACAAACCCGGCAGAGATTTTCCCTACCTTAGGCACCGACATTGTGAAAAATGGCAGAGCAGGTAGAAATTTACCCCGCTCTCATCTTTACGGTCTCTGGCTTCTCTCCCATCATGTGCACTTCTCTGTCAGGTAAATTGTTTCCCCTTTAACCCCTACCCTTTTTTCACTCTCCTGTGCTTCTTTGCTGCCTTCCACTCTCCTTAGTCTTCCTTGGAATTCACCTTCCTTTGTTCCCTCTAATCCTCAAAGGGGAACTTTTTTTAAGTCGGGAAGTTTGGGTAGAGAGGAGGAGACACAGATGGAGAATGAGGAGTGGAGGTAGAGGGATATACAGCACTATCTGGGTGGCAGGGAGGGGGTGGGCTTAAAGGAAACCAAATTATCTTCCTTAACTTTTTGGGCTCCCCATCTCCTCATTCTTGTCTCTGCCCCTCTGTATATGCCATCACCCTCGACTCTCCCTCCGTCTCTATTTCTATTCTCTTATCAACTCCCCACCTTGCACTTTCAAGGACGAGCTTAACTATTAAGAACACTAAGATAGGATAAGTGCATGTGTGTGTGCGCGCATGCATGTGCGGCACTTCTAGCTATTTTTTTCTATTGCAAGTATATATAGTATGTCTATTTCATTGCATGGATGCGTATGGTGTGCACACACCAATATTCTGTATGTGTATATATGTGTTTTGTGTGTATTTCTCCAAAGGCTTTCAGCAGACTAATCCTATCCTCTCTGCTATCGCCTTACCTTCCCTCTTACTATCATTTATTTATCCTCGTGTCTCTCTCTCTCTCACCACACGTAGCGTTTCCCTTTCCTCGCTCTCTTCTGGATCCATCCTCACTTTTCTCGGCTTCTTTTTCTAAAATAAATATATACAAAATATACACACACCTACAAAAATAGCTGCATTTTCGAACTGGAAAAAGTGTAACTCCTATTTCACTGTTTAGGATTAGAATTTTTGTGATTATGTTTGCGCATGACTGCGCATGCGTGTGTTTTATAACTCTTTTTCACAAAAATCTGTTGCCACACCCCACAGTAATACAAGATCAGCTGATAACTACGATGAGAATCATCATTCATCAACTAATTCATTGGAAAACCATTTGTGTATCTATGTGTCCCAATTACTGGTTGACAATATAGCCTCAAAATTATGTCACAATATTTCAAGAAAATTTAAACTACTGACATTTCTAGTCATGTTATAAAATACTAAACATCTGAACAACATTGATGGCACACTTCCTAATTTGAGGCGTGAATCTGCTGAAGCAAAGCCCCAACAGCAGCAGCTGCAGCAGCAGCAGTAGTAGTAAAGCAATAATAGTAGTCGGATGTAAGTGCAAAAGTAGCCCTGGTAGTGTTTTCCCTTGAATTTTTATGTAAAAGTACAACATAACTACAAAACACTTAAGTTTAAGAATGCCTGAAATAACTTAACCGTGTAACTCATGAGCTGCACAGTGTTGTCACAAACCTGACAACCTGAGGTGACCATGAGGTGTCGTATCTTGGGTCGAGCTTTTTAACCAGCTGCTTGAAGTGCTTTTCCGCCGTGTAACCGCATCAGTAATTTCCATCTACCGTTTGCACTCCCTGTTATGTGGAGTGCAGCTAGTGAGTACTCCAGAGTCATTTGTTTACATTTGAGTCGCACATCACCACATCTCCTTCGCACTGTCTACTCCTTTGCAGCCTGGTTGTACTCGAAGTTGTTTTTTGGTGAAAGCAGGAACAGTTTTCTTCCATATTCTGAAAAGTACCCTGCCCTGCTTTGTTGGAGGTTGCAGAAGTAGCTCCCTTTTTAAGTACTAAATTGTCGGAGGCTGGCAAGAAGCTCTCAGACAGACCTGCTCTTGTCTCACTGTTACGCACAATAAGGAAAGTAAACGCATGGCCCCGCTATAGCAATGATGTCACAATATGACACAAAAATTTATACCAGCATTGTCGCGGATATGATAAGGCACAGCTGTGGTTCTAATGTGTATATTGTAGTTATCCAGTAAGAAAGTGAGTAAACAAGTTAAATGTATGCCACTTTTGATGGGAGAATTATTCTTGCTCATAATAGGTTACGAAATGCGATCATTAAGTTTCCAGCGAATGAGAGCTGCATGGAACAACCAAAAAGTACCAGCTTGGTCCAGAGGTGCATATGAAAATGAATTTGAATGAGAGACCGGCAAAATATAAATTGGAGAAGGTTTTTGATTTGTTTCAGCAGAGTGCTGGAACTTAGTGGTCACCCCAAAATTATGACACCAAAACATCGATATTAATTACAGTTCTTATGGCTCCAGGCTCACTTCCTGTGGTTTGATTGTAAAACGTTGTCTTATCAAGAACTGGGCCTGAACTAAAATGCAGCAATGTCCATGAATAAACTACAGTTGTAAAAAGAAAAATCTTCTAAGTTCTAAAGTACTGCTTAGTGTTGTTAGGAGCTGTACTTTTGCATCATCATCATCATCTTTCCAATTAAAGCGCTGCCCTCCATAGTTCACAAAACAGGTGTGCTTGTGTGTTAGTGTGCGTGCTGCTTTGCGTCTGCTGAAAGTTTGCTGGGATGCCACCAGCTTGATAACTTTTAAATGCCATTTAACAAGAAGAGGTTTTAATATGATTGATGGGTCTAAGTACTGATATGCATACAAACACACACACAGATGTAATGCCGTCTCTTCCCCTCCTTTGCGCACCTACACTAAATAAATGGGATGCTTTGCATTAAGTAGTATTAATAGCTGTATTCGCAGGAGGCACTCTAAGCTGCGAGCTTTGGAGAAAATTGACCTTCTGTGTCTTAATTGTACCAGAGGCTCAACAGCGCTGTGACATTTAACTGTGCTCCAGTTTTAATTCTTAGCGCTTTATTCTAGTGCATTGCTGACATTTCAGCAGGAAGAGGTTTGAGAATAAAGATGCGTGGTTCGTCTTTGGTGTTGTAAACAAATATGCGCATTTGCCCTGATTATTTTATTCCTTCGCTATCTCCCTCTGCCTGGATTGCAGTTTTCTCTGAGACTTTCAGATTTGTTGTCTGTCACTCGCTCTCTGTTGGCCGCCACTCACTCTCTGCAAATTCCAGCAAGATTTTTAACAGTTCAATAATACAAAGTGACCGAAAACGGTGTGCGTCTGCAAGAGGCTTCCTGGAGTTGGTGATCGATGGCAATGGCTCAGCAAAACTTCTCCTTGTGACAGTCAGTCCCTAGTTTTAAGTCTAATTGAATACCAAATGATCTTCAATTTATAAATTATGGTTCCCGTCAGGGCCTGAAAGAAAGAAAACACACTCAGCTTTAAGCTACAACCATATGACTATGCACTATCTCCCAGTTCTCAGTCAGAGTGACCACTCACTGGTCAGGTCCAGAACACCAATATAATGACTGCTAAAACACTATAAGCTGATCAGTGGCTTAATTTACAGCCTTGTAATCATTCCACAGAGCCAGGCATGCATATTTTTACTGAAGCAAATCCGAATATTTCCACAAATGTCTCTTTAATATAGCAAGTAATCCCAGATAAGAAAGATATACGCTCAGTCATACTTCAGAAAATATTTCCTGCAGCATTCTATTTGAATAAGATTTTCTTTAATGCAGTTGACTCTGATTCTGGTAGCGTGACTGTCTCCTGTGTGGTCAACATATTAGAAGAATGATGAACTATGGAAAGACCTAATTTGAGTATTTGAGTACTTATTTGTGTGCATGCCTATTCGCATTCACTTGTGTGTGAATGTGAATAGGCATGGTCGTGTGAGTGTGCTTGTCGACTCTTTCCTTTAGTGCTACTTTGTTAAGAGGCTGTAGTAATTAGCCTGAGAAAACGGATGGCTTTTTGCCAGCAGCTGCAATTACTGCTTTCTCTAGAATGAATGGTTGGATAAATGGATGGAGGGAGGGATGGTGTACAGTATTAAATGAAGAAATGGAGATTTACTGAATAAATAAAAAGCTGGAATGGTGTGGTGGAGGGCAGTTATGAAAGAACAGAAGGAAGTATTCATGGATGGGGAGAAGGGGGAAAGATGAGTGTAAAGGTGATTTTAGCCTATTTTACTACCCGAATGACAGTGGGTGGCAATCACAGGTCACTACATGTGGCCAGGAATGGAACAATCTAACAATATAAACTGAATTCAATGTGTTCCAAAAGATGCCGAGATTAAAAAAAGATGTCTTTGTATAGTGTGCTATTTAAAAGTCTGAAGCATAAATTACAGAGAACGTGAGATTGTGTTCTCCCTCTGTAGAAACTAATATATATGTTTAGTCATGTGTTGGTGCATCCATACTGGAAACCAGAAGTAATTTTTATAACAACAAGTAAAAAAGGAGCTGGGTATTATTGGCTTTGTAAAGCTACAGTAGGCTTTGAGGAGGAAAGCAGTAGAAAGGTAATCTGTATTTTTTTTTTTATCATATTAGATATTGCTCTTTCATTTTCTGTAAGATGTGCCAGTTTTAATCAACAGTTCAGCCTACTAAAAGTGATATAAAGGTTTTCTTAAATGTATTAGTTTAATAGTTTACAGCTAGCGCTGGCATAACTTGGACTGCTATCTAGCTAAAGGTTATATAGATTAATTTTTGCTTGCGTACTCTACATATTTGTTAACTTTATCACTCTAAACTCTAAGGCGGTTTTCATCACTGAGTCTCCGTTACTTCTGACCACATGTCCATACCATTGAAGTCACAATGCTTGTATCTTATCTGCAATTGGTGCGACATGCATATTGAGTGGAGAGCCTGTTTGGTGCTTCTGGGAGGGGAACTCCATCAGTGGAAATGATGGAACCAAGATATCTGAACTCTGTCAGATGGGGCAAGTGGAGGTTGGCTATTGCTGTGTACATACAGAGGAAGAAGAGCACTGGCGAAAGGGCTGATCCTTGATGCATCTCAACATGGGTACTGTAAGAGGTCCGTGACATTGGCGTGACAAAGGCTGTCAACATCCTATAGACATCAAGTCCAGGCACAGGTTAGCGCACTAAATAACAGCCAAGAGGGTTTTTGTTTTTGGTTTTTTTTTTTGCTATTTTGGCTAACTATAACTAAAGAATCATTCTGAATGCCACTTATAAATGAATAAGTGAGAAGCAAGCTTGGATCCTGGTCTTAAGTATGAAAAATGGAAG
The DNA here is from genome assembly GCA_015106715.1 of Bujurquina vittata. Lineage (NCBI taxonomy): Eukaryota > Metazoa > Chordata > Actinopteri > Cichliformes > Cichlidae > Bujurquina > Bujurquina vittata. Next base: position 42,484 of record VUQK01017406.1, read on the forward strand.
AAAGTGTAATCATGGAACATTTTTTTTTTTTTGAGGGGAGTATTGTCCCAATGGGATGCTCTGGCTCAAGCTATGTTTCTTCATTAAAAACCTGATATGTGAAATTGTGAAAACAGGAATTTAAGTTCAGACACATTTAGATCCATATTTTTAACGTGTGAATTCACCAGAGGCATCATTAACATTGCATAATACACATTACCATCAGGGTGGTTAGTTATCTTTCTTAGTGTTTGCAGTCACACACACACACACACACACACACACTTCTTCAGGTGTCTCACACTCATCTTCAGCTGACTCCACACACTAACATAAATATGTGTGTACACACAGACATTAAGCTTTAGGTATATCAAGGGCAGCGGATGTGACACGCACACACACATGCACACACACTTTCACACACAGAGGAGAGCCACAGAGGGTTGTGTTTTAATTGAGTCAGTCGAAAGTGCTGGCTGAGCAAAACGATATGACTGATACGGATTAGAACCAGCCTTCCCTTATTCATCGATTTCTGCAGGAGGCAGAGTGGGGGGGGAAACGGATAGAAGACAAAAAGGGAGTAAAATCTTTGTTGATTTACGGAAGGAGAAAATTACACCGGAAGTTAAAGAAAGATGTGTTTTCTGCTCCACCCGCATGGCTTGTCTTGTCTGGTTTTCCAGATAGAGAGAGGCTCAAGCAAAATAAGGATCCAAATGCAAAAGAAGGATTGAAGAAAATGGGAGATAGAGTAAAAGGCTTTGTAAATGATGGATGTAACCTAAATAGAGGTAGAGCAAGATGTGAAATACTGTAGGAAGAAAGACAACTTAAGTTTGGGATTGGGATCTATCAGTAAGAGTTGTTCCTAAAGGGAAAAGATGAGGTGTGGACAGGGAGAGAATGGGGGGGGGGCAACATGAAGGGAAGAGACACTTCACATTTCGAGTAAGTGGTCTCATTTAATGCATCTACCAAATACTCCATGTCGATCTAAATCCCTTTGAAATCCTTGCGACAGCTCAAGTAAAAAGAACGGGATATTGGTGGCTGTGTGTGTGTGTGTGTGTGTGTGTCTTTGTGTAAGATAGGCCGAGAAATTTAAAAAAAAAAGATAAGATGGTGGGAGCAAGCC
>VUQK01017408.1:5258-19633 GCA_015106715.1 Bujurquina vittata
AGGCTGCACGGGTGCTGGGTATCCCTAAAGCAGCCATGGCCTCGCTGCAAAGGAACTCTCTGATGCTGGAGCGAAACACCTTCCTGCCATCGCCATCTCTGAGAAAATCCAAATATAACAGAGTATTGAGCTCTCAATAAACCCTCAAGCAACCAAACTGTTTTAGCAAGTAAAGTGTAGAGAGCAATAATTTATGATCCATTACAGTGAAGCCATCATAGTTAGGGTGAGGGGAGAGAGACAGGACATTTAAGATTTAATGGTAGGACTTTGAGCAGTCTTGTAGGAATGGGGTCTAATACACATTGGAGGAAATGGTACTTAAAGCAGTTTAAGTTTTTCAGTGGCTTATTCCTTTCAGCTAACTTCATCTGCTGGCAATTCATGGAAAAGCCTTTTTTTTTTTTAATTCGCCTCTACTTTTAGAGCAAAAGCACACCTTGGACTAAAGCCAAAACTTCACTTATTCCAAGTGCCAGTTCAATCCCACTTGTTGCTCAATATTACAAGCAGGCCAGTGTGTCACTGGTACTGACCAACACACCACTGACAAGGAGCCAAGAAGAGATTGTGATTGCTATCCTAAATGAAGTGAGTCTGAATACACAAAGTACAAGAAACCATAAACACTATGTGTTTAACAGGTCCAATCAGCTGGAGAGACTGTGTGTGTGTGTGTGTGCGTGTGTGTTTCTACTGAGAGCACAGCTACAGGAATGTGTGCCAAACAGTTAATCTCTTAAGCAGCTATCCCCCTGGGTGAAAGCTTTCACATGAGGGAGACTAATGAAATGTTTGCTGTGTCACCTGCTGAAGTTACCTTATGTCTTATTTAGTCAGAGAGGGAAAAAAGTATAAATTCAATTCAATTTTATTTATATAGCGTCAAATCACAACAAGCAGGCCCTTTGCATTGTATGGTAAAGACTCTACAATAATACAGAGAAACCCCAACAGTTAAAACGCCCCCTATGAGCAAGTGCTTGGCGACAGTAGGAAGGAAAAACTCCCTTTTGATAGCTATAAAATATCAGCTTTGGCTATGAGGGAGCCTGTGTAATGTTTGAAGATTGAGATTTTTTTTAAAGTGAAACAAACAATACCTGGAGTAAGGTGTGACTCCCGCGCCTTTCACCTGGATCTCCCATCGCCCGTGTGTACAAGACTCCACTTCCCCAAGATACATGACAGCCCCATCCCCGAGTTGACCCGCAAACAGCCCGAACTGGTGCCCGCTGTAGCAGTGCGCCGCGGGCTCGGAGCCCGGTAGCAGCCGTGAGCCGCTCAAATACTCCGGACCCAGAGGATCGCTCAGCACGTCCTGCGCACTCAGGCCGAGCAGAGAGAGTGCTGACTGGGACAGGGCCACAAATACAGGTCGGAGCAGCGGCTGAAGTGCCCGAATTCGGGAGAAACAAGCCCCTGGGATCCTCCGGGACCCGAGTTGGTCCGAGTCATCCACTGGTAGCTTTTTCAGTGCCGTGTTATTGAAAGGTAGGCGCTCCAGAGCCGATGGCACACACTGAGCTGACTCCATGACGACTTTGTGCAGCTTAATGTGAGCCAGTCATAATCAGGGCTGCGTGATGGCTTGTGGGACTTTATAATGCCAAAGAGCATGAAATAGACCCGAATTATGTATATGAATACATTTGGTCAACAGAAACAATAATTTACTATTCAGCTTTTTTAGGGAAAAAAGGGGCAGCAGAAGTTTGATTGGAGGAGTATCGGGCGTGATACAGTCTCCAGCAGATGGCGGTAACAACAAGAAGAACGCAACCTAATGTTAAAAACTTATCTAACGAAGAAGAAGCATTTAGCAACAAAACAATTATATCGTGTAAATGTATGTTTGGGATATTTTTAGTTTTCTTTTTTCTTTCTAGCGGTTCGCTTAATTTAGAGGAGACTTTTTGCAGTTCCAGTTGGATACACACCGCCTTCAGAGCAGTGTCTTCCTCTGGGTGTGTGTGGCTGGTTGTCAGGCTAATAACAGCTAATAGTAGCTACTCAAAGTTTTCTGCACCGACCTATGAAGAAAATGGACTCAGAGCTATTCACAGCCATGTGCAAAGGTCAGTTGGTGGAGAAACGCATTCAAAACACTTTTTCTGAACATAGCAGACATTTAACGATGCGATTCAAACAAAATTAGCTTGTATGAATGTGAAATTATCTCAGTAAGCTGGCTTATTCTCAGATAGTAAGGTTACCTTGACGCGTTTTTATTGTGCATTATAAATCACGTTACACGCGTGTTTTATGAATTTGAGTGTTGAATGTGCAAACTGTGTGCCGCAAACATGGGGCGTTTGAAGCTAATTGCGTTTGAGGAACATGGCTGTTTTTGAACGTGCACTTAAAGGTTGCGTTCAAAACAAGCAGCTACTGTAGAGCGTTAACAAAATCATTCTTGCTAAACATGAACTACAGACTATTATCTAACACCATAATCGTTTAATTGATTACACTCTTTTTACATTTTTTGTCCTGTTTTCAATTAAACATAATATGTAAATTATTTATATTCGTTAAATTTTCATGGTTTTAATTATTATATTTTACACCTCTTTTTGAAAATTAGATTGTATGAAAGCATGGGCTTTTGTTTCAGGATAAATGGGACAGGGAAGTGCAGCTTTCAGTGCTTTCTTTGTCGTTACAGGTGACTCGTTATCTCTGGCATCGCTGCGCCTTCTGGTTCCTCCTTTGCAGCTCATGACAGCCTCGATGTGGCGGGTGCTAAAGAAACAAGATGTGATGAACTACTGGAAGGTGGCAGAGGTTGTCTCACTGGTGACCGACATAGTTCCTGAGCTGCTAATTTATAAGCACAGGACTCAGCTGAACCTAGGATTAAGAGCTAGAGTGAGTACTAGCATGAGTCATATTTTAAAAAGTAAGGCTTTAGAATGTTACCCTCATGGATGCAGATAAACAATTGGACTGGTGAACTGCACTGTGAACTCAGGTTTTTTTTTCTCTCCTCCCCAACAGTATATTATTGAGTTGTGCCGAAGTGAACAGCTTGATCCTGAGTTGGTCCTGCCTTACCTGGACAAGGTTAGATCACCACACTCCACCTCGGTAGATGTAAGTGTGTATAATATGGATTGAGCTTTCATATTCAGCCCACTTGTGTTTTATCCTCAATCAACATGCCATTCATCTGTGTTGCAGGTAGAAGCTTCAGAAGCAGAGGATGTAACTGTTAACTTTCTTGAGTTGATTCAGACTCTCCTCAAAGACCCTGAAGAGAGACAAGACTTTTTCATGGTGAGGCAGCATCACTTACACTCATCTAAAGCCAAATACACCCAATGATGATGTTTGTTCTTGCAAGATGCTTTATATGAAGCAGGATTCACTCAGTATTTGTACGTGATCTTATGTATTGTTTAGTGTAATTCAGAGTTCAGATACGCAGTAACTCAAAAATACTGAATGAAAATGCCACAAAAGATACATTAAATCAAATTAAAGACTGAAAATAATGATGAAAAAAAATAAAATATGAAAGATGCATTATTTTTTTAAGTGGTAAAACATTAAAATGATACTTTAAACCTACCTGGAGAAATGACAGGAATGTCTGTCTTTCATTTGTGTTCCAGTAAAGTTGTTTTTATTACAGGAGGTTTTCCCTGTAGAGTTTGGATCTCAGTATGACCGTGATCTGCAGACACTTTTTTGGGAGTTCCACTGTCGACTGACTCAGCTGTTGCCTGTTCCTGACCTTGAGCAGGTGGGAGGTGTTGTTGCTGATAAATATACAACAGTGTCACGACTTACTTTAACATAAATAATAATAAAAATGCATAACGGTAATTTTTTTTTAAATTTTATTTGTTAAGCTGTGCACTTTCAGTATTCTTTACTCTGAGCAGTCAGTCTAATCTCAAGTCGAATGGCACATTAAATTACTGATAAAATATATATTTAATGAATATTAAAAACTCAACACTTCTGCATTCTTAGTTCTAAACTAGTGAGAAATCTTACAGCTGTCGTAATTTTATGAGTCCGCATTGGTCTGGATTATCAGGTTTTTTAAATGACAACTGCCATCCAATATTTAGAAAATAATAATTTTGCAGTTGTTTTTAATACTACAATGCCTCCTGTTGTGCCATGTAGCAAAAAAGAGTCAGTTTGTGATTACTGCATAGTATATTATGTCACTGTTACTAATGCTACATGTATTAGTAGCACTGTGTAGGAGCTCGTCTGCACTTGTGAACATCAGCTTCATTTATTTAATCATATTTACTAATAATGTCTTAATTTTGCCTTTACTGTAGTTTACTGGATAATATGGATTAGGCCTCATAGATGTTTTATCTTTAATCTTAAAGGGCATTTTTTAAATTCAAACCTGTGTTTGAATTATTAATTTAAGTATATTGCATTTATTGAGAAGCATATTTTCATACATTTTCCACAGACAGTTTCCTGGCTCAGAGCCGAAAGCTCTGTGTTGGAGGATTGTGTGCATTCAGTCTCTGAACCTACAGGCCTAAAAGATCTGCTTCAACACCACAAAAAGCTTGGACATTTAGAGCAACATGGTTAGTCACTTTCTACAATCACATCAGTTGAATTTTACTTTTGCTGCAAGTTTGTGTGAGTAACTCGTGCTTCTGCCTCATCCTGTTTGTGCAGTTCCACCTTCAAGTATGGGCGACAGCATTCTTTCCTCACTCTCTGCAGTCCTTCCCAGCAGAGGGTCCAAACCTGTAGAAGAGTCCAACCAGTCAGATCCAGCACAGGGCATCAGTGAAGACACACATGCGGTGACATTTGTGGATGACGTTGCAGTTGAAATAATTACAGTGACTGATTATGCAGAGGTTGAATTGGGTCCAAGCAGTGACATTGAAGTGGTGGTGGGAGAAAACCGCTTTGAAGGAAGAGATGCTAACACAGTGGCTGAAGATTCACTGGTAGCACTTTCTGAAGAGGAAGACAAGGAAGAGGGGTCAGGCGTTTCAGGAGGAGAGGACGAAGGAACACAAGAAAAAGCAAACGTCCTTTCAGAAGTGAACAACGTCGACTTGACATCCTCTCAACATGGAACACCTGCGGGACCGCACGACTGCCCAGACTGCGAGAAGAAATTTAAGTTTGCCTCTTCACTAATTGCCCACAGAGTCATCCACACCGGCGAGCGCCCTCACCGCTGCGGCGACTGTGGCCGGTGCTTTTCCTTCAGGCAGTCCCTCGACAGACACAGGCACACACACAAAACTGGACGCAAGTACGACTGCATCGTCTGCGGGAAGACCTTCCACTCCTTGTCGGCCCGCACAGTGCACAAGCAAACACACATGAAAGACTGCGTTTACACGTGCCATCAATGCAACAAAAAATTCAACTGGGAGCTGTCGCTCGCGAGGCATCTAAAAACTCACACCGATGAGCACAGTGCAAATGTGCCTACAGGCCCCTGCGAGGATGGGCAGGACTTTGGGATGGCTGAGGCCAACTTCAGTGAGGCTAACGTTGAACTCTCTGAATCGGACTGCCAGGCACAAGCTGATGATAACTGTGGCCCAGAGGGTGAGCAAGATAAGAGCAGCGAGCACCCCACTTCTCAGCCTCAGGGTCTCGTCTCTGAATCTGACAATGATGTCACCACCCCAGGCAAAGTTCGCACAAGTGGACGCAAACGCAGACCAACCATGAAGATCCAACTGATAAATTTACAGAAGCAAATGATGACTAAAAGCAGGAAAGAGATCACCAGGGCGACCCCTCCTCCACTGAAGCCTTTGCCTTTCAGCTGGTAAAAACTTCTTTGTGATGGGTCAGAAATGTTTTTTTAGTTTCTGATTAGGTTGTTGTGGTGCTGTGATGTAAGATTTGCAGGCGTGCATGTCTCTTAAACATAAGAACTGTTTACAACTGAACGTCCTGTTTTATTTGCACATTTTATTGCAGGTTTAGTTGTCCATAATTTCATAGTATGTGATTAAGTATAAAAGTGGTGGGAAAGCAGACTAACTAAAATGATTTTTCATTATTTGCCCCTTTTTGTTACAGTGCAGAACACTCGTATGGGTCACCCATGATCTCATCGAAGGATGCTGATGACAGTGAGTGCTCTTGAATTTTGAAGTTCGTTTTTTTCCCACAAATACACAATCAGAGAAAAGAGATTTATAAGTTAGATCAAGAGTAGAAGCTAATTTGTGAGTAACTTTTTTGTAACTCAGCATAAGATTACAACTGTCATAAAGTAGTAATAATATGTTTATAGCACTTTGCTATTGTTTTGGGGACTCTGAAATAGGTGCAAAAGCTACGGTAGCCCTGAGATGTCAAATGCACTCCATCTTAAGAAAACACCAACAAATAGAAAAATGATGCTAAAGCACACAAAACACAAGGGAAGTTTGAATAAAACACAAAGGAGGTAGGAAAAAAAATCAATATCTAAAAGGACCATTTTTGGGGGGGGGGGGCAGAACGGCTGCACAAGTGACAAAGTAAAAATGTGTGAAGCTGATGTGCACTGAGACACGCTTAAAAGAAGCAGAGGATTTATTAATTGCATGATTCACATCATTCTGTATTTGCCATTAGCCATTTACTGTTAGCATTCACTTCGACAGGTGTTCCGTCACATTATTGTGTCCCCAAAAACACTTCGGTTGTGTTTTGTGTGCAATTTTCTGTTCGCTGGTGTTTTCTTTAGTTGCAGCGCGTTTGAGTACTTAACAAAATCAAAGCATAACATTGGGGTCAAAAAGAAAAGATTACTCATTTCAAATTAAGAGAGAGAGCAAAACGTCACAGAAAATGCAGAACTCAAATTGTATATTTAATAAACACGAATTAAAGGAATAATTTGTGTTTGTAATGTTTGTTTTTTTTCCCATAAGGCTCTGGAGCAGATGGATCATTAGATGCTTTCTCCTGTCCCAAGTGCACCTTCCATCACTCAGAAGAAGAACAGGTTCAGCAGCACATTGATGAGGTTCACTCTGTTGAGACCAATGAGGACAGGTCGTCCCTTCAGGCACTCGCAGATGAAGAGGGATATTTTAGTTGCGCAGCCTGTGAGAAAAGCTTCAGGTTCCACTCTTTACTAAGAGCCCATCAGCGCATCCACACAGGTGAGCAGCCCTTCTCGTGCGCGCAGTGCGGACGGTGTTTCTCTTTCAAACAGTCACTGGAGAGGCACAAGCAGACGCATACCTCAGGACGCCAGTACGAGTGTGTGATCTGTGGAGAGGCCTTCAAGTCCTTGGCTGCTCAAAAAGAACACAAAAGCACCCACATGGAAAACGGTGAGTACCTGTGTTCTGAGTGTGGGCGGGCGTTCGCCTGGAAATCAGCACTGGTGAGGCACCTGAAGACCCACAGCGTGGATGCTGACAAGTCAGAGGAGACTTACAAATGCCCTCGATGTGATCTGGGTTTCAGCTGTGTCAGCTACCTCAACAGGCACCTGCAGACTCACCAAGAAGAAAGAGTCCATGCCTGCAACTGTGGAAAGAGCTTTGCCTACCGGGCAGCTCTTACCGCACACCAGCGGATTCATCAGAAAGAGCGACCGCACACGTGCACACAGTGTGGCAAGGGCTTCCTCTACAAGGGTGGTCTGCTGAGCCACATGAAGATCCACTCAGAGGAAATGCCATTCATGTGTTCGTACTGTGGCAAGAGCTTCAAGAGAGAACGCAACATGAAGAAACACGAGCGCTGCCACACCAGGGAAAACGTTTTCAGCTGCTCACAGTGTGACAAGAGTTTTGTGTACAAGGCAACACTGATCAGACACGAGCTGACGCATTCAGGCGAGAGGCCGTACCTCTGCTCTGACTGTGGGAAGGGTTTCTTCTCCCACGCAGAGCTTTTGAAGCACGAGCGATTCCACACGGGCCACAAGCCCTTCCAGTGCCCCCACTGCGGAAAGAAGTTCACTCAGTCTTGCTACCTTACCATCCATCTGCGTTACCACACTGGAGTCCGGCCGTACTCCTGCAACGAGTGCGACAAGAGCTTCCTGAGTGCCAACCGGCTCAAGAGACACCAGCGAACACATTCAGGGGAGAAACCATACATCTGTGGAGAATGTGGGAAGGGTTTCAGGCAGTCTTACAATCTCAAAATGCATCAACGGACACATGTCATGAAGTTAACATAGAAAGCTTTTTTTCATTGTATTGACTGCATTTGAATTCTAGACTGTGCTGCGGGTAAAGTACACTGACTAAGACGTTTGTGACTTTGTAGCCTTCAGTTCCTCCAATAATAAAAAGAACAAAGTTCTACATAAATTCAGTCTTTTATTGGCAAGTGTGGGAAAGTTTAACGACAGAAACTTTAACACCGGTTTGGAAAAGAAGCTTAACACATTTTCTTTTAACAGCAGTTGATTCACTTTAAAACTAACAAATATCCTGCAGGTCCTGAAAATTAGCTTACACATTTTGAATATTTAGTGTTGCATCTGTTACAAAATTGTTAAAAGAAATTTGGACATGACTTCATTTAGAGACAAATTCAGTTACAGGAAGACACAAATTGTGTTTTGTGAGGTCATTTTCTGAACATCTTATGTGGAAGAAAAAAAAAAGTAAAGTACAAGTCCTAAACTGCTAAGCTACAGTTGAATTTACTACAAGAGTGAGTTTGAGCAGCACTCCACAGAGAAGATGATGCCTCACTGGCTGAGCATACAAGTTGAAACAGACATGAAGGGAACAGACTGAAGGTTACGCAAAGCCTGCTGATCTCAGTGAGCTTACACAGCTATGTGCAGAGTGATGGGGCAGTGGTCACTCCCCATCACCTTGTTGCGGATCTTGTTGTCGCACAAGCCTGGCAGCAGAGAGGTCGACAGCACAAAGTAGTCGAGCCTCCAGCCCACATTCTTTGAGCGGGCGTTCATCATGTAGGTCCAGAAGGTGTAGGCATTGGTCTGCTCAGGGTAGAGCTCGCGGAAGCTGTCGGTGAAACCTGCCGACAGGAGCTGGCTGAAGCCTTCACGTTCCTCCGGGGTGAAGCCGGCGTTTTTCTTGTTCCCCTTAGGGTTCTTCAGGTCGATCTCCTGGTGAGCGACGTTAAGGTCTCCGCACAGCACCAGGGGCTTCTGCACATCCAGCTCGCTTAGGTATGCCTGGAAGTCCACGTCCCAGGTTTTGCGGTAATCAAGGCGAACAAGGCCTCTGCCAGCGTTTGGCACGTAGGCCGTCACCAGGTAGAAGTTGGGAAACTCAGCAGTGATGACACGGCCCTCCTTGTCATGCTCTTCTTTGCCTAGAGGATTAGTGAAAAAGAAGATGCTTCAGTTAAGCTATTTCTTGCATAGGTTTAATATGTTAAAGTGTAGTAAAGAATATCCTTTGGCTTTATCTACCGGTAAGGCAACAATATGAGTTTTTCCTTTGGAGTAGGACCGGTTCTCTACAGTATAAAGTTCCAGCCAGTTGCTGGTCAGTGCATTTAGGGATGCACTGATAAATTAGCTGGCATTGAATGGTACTGGCAAATACGTTGGACTCATTAGTGGCTGATATTTGCATGCACAATGGTGTTACTGGTAGCTAAATGTTTAAAAAATAATAAATTGTGCGATAGTTGAAATCAAGTCACTATTTTTATAAAGATTTGTTTCCCTAGACCAGTCATTCTCAAACGGTGGTATGCTGGAAGCCTCCAAGAAGTTTATTTTTTGGACTGAAGGAACAAATTTGTGCAGGTGAAATTACTGTAATAACTACTTGTTGGACTCAGCTTTCAGAAACCCTTCAAATTTTTCCGTCAGGAGAAACCCTTAAGCAAAGTGCACTTGAGCAAGCCTGTCACCGACAAGTCATAACGGTGTTAAAGGATTAAACTGTTGACAAACTAAACTATGATGGGACTAGTCAATAAAAAATATAAGAAATAAAATTTCCTTGTGTAAATATATACGTAATTATATAGGCCTATACGACTGTATTTTATTGCCATCATATGGGTGGTACTTGGGATGCTCAGTTTGCTCTTGACCAAAGGGAGGAATACAGACACCCTAATTTCCTTCAGGATCAAGAGTATCTACATAAAAATAAAAGACTGAAATTCTAATTTGTATTGATACTAGCCCAGAATTTTACAATCGCTGCATCCCTAAAGACAGTTAACTGTTTTACACAGTATGTACTAGTTGCTGGGAGCACCTGCCAAACAGCCAACGGAGCCTCATTTTGCCCTCATGGAGAAACCCTGCACAGTCCTATTTGCTTTCATTTCTTTCCACCATTTAATAGACTGAATTGATAGAACAGCATATAAAGAGACCCATTACCTATCCCATAGGTCACTTTGAGGGGTTCAGTCTTGCACAGCATGGCCACCCCACTGTAACCCTCCTTAGCACCTGACACAGCCCAGTACTTGTGAGGGTACTCTGGCATTGAGGTGATTTCAGCAGGGAGGTCTTTCTCTGCGCACTTTGTCTCCTGCAGGCACAAAATGTCTGGATTCTCCTCGCGCACCCACTGGAAATGACAAATGTTGTTAGGCTCAATCAGTCTCAAAACTAACAGCTAGTTATTGCTCCTCTAGCCTGCAAACTCACATCCAGGCCCTTCTTTTTAACCCAGGCCCTCAGCCCATCCACGTTCCAAGAGGTGATCTTCATGTTTGCGCTGCGTCCGTCTTTGCTGGTCATTTTGTCAGGAGGGTCATCATACATTATCGGGGCCTCAGGTTCCTTAGCCTTTTTTGTTTTCTTTGCAGGAGCTGTGAAATTAGAGAAAATGAACACAGGGTCAGGAAGTGGAGGATGCTGGAAAGTCCACAGGAACAATTTGTGTGGATTAGTGCTTCTGTAGTACCAGAGGCTGTGTCATTTTCTCCTTCTGCAGCCGCCTCCTCTGCCTTCTTGCCTCTCTTCATACTTGAGCTCGCTCTGACAGCAAACACACCACGCAGACACACAACACGCACACACAACACCACACGCGCCGCTGGAAAAAACAAACAGCAAAAACAATTTAATGTGTTCATCTGTTCAGTGTGTAAAGGTTAAATGCTGCAGAATACACAGGAAAGAATCACACACACACACAATGGAAAATTAAAATAAAGGATTTGTTGTGTTTCCAGTTTTATGTCGTTGTGTAACCCAAAGCAGTCTGGAACCATCATGTTGTGTTCTGGAACAATTGTGATTTAGAGTTAGAGGTTAATCCATTCTTATCAATGAATTAATGGCCATTTCATTTAGCACAATGTTTATATTACAGCATTTGGCTGAACACAGATGTGTAAAGATGATTAAGGCAAACATGTTCAAAACCAGATACACAAATTAAAGCAGGAAAAGAGAAACCTGTTTCAACACTGTAAATGTTAACAGATACACTGCCATTAGTATGCACTCATTTGCCCTGATGCATATGAACTTGAGTGATTCCATTCTTACTCCATAGAGTTTGATATGATGTCAGCCCACCCTTTGTAGCTATAACAGCTTCACAAGGTTTAGGAGTGTTTATGGGGAATTTTTGACCTTTCTTCCAGAAGCAACTTTGTGAGGTCAGACAGTGATGTTGGACAAGAAGACCTGGCTCACACTCTCCACTCTAATGCATCCTAAAGCTGTTCAGGAGTCTGTGCAGGCCAGTCAAGTTCTTCCACACCAAACTGACTCATCCATGTCTTCATGGAGCTGCTTTGTGCACTGCTGTGCAGTCATGTTGGAACAGGAAGGGGCCATCCCCAAACTGTTCCCACAAAGGTGGGAGCCTGAAAACACCCCCACACCAAAATCCCCTCTCCAACAAACTACACAATGCAGTCAGACAAGCACTCTCCTGGTAACTGCCAAACCCAGACTCATCCATCAGATTGACACACAGATGAGCATGATTTGTCCCGCCAGAGAACACGTCTCCACCGCTCTAGAGTCCTGTGATGGTTTGCATTCCACTTGGTGATGTAGGGCTTGGATGCAGCCATATGAAGTTTGGACGTTTTTAGCAATTGACTGCAGAAGGTGACTTCTGCACACTATGCACCTCAGAATCCACTAATTTTATGGCCTACTACTCTGTGGTGGTATATACTGGGCGGTAGATGCAGAAATCAATATGCATCAATTCGTGTACTGTGATGTCTTATCAGCCGACAGACACATAGTACAGAGGAGCAGTAGTACGTGCAGTAAGCAAATATCAGTCAGCCAGTCTGATACTAGTCTTTGTAGTTCTCTCCATGTATGTCCGACTAGAATTATCATGGCCGACTTCAACGTGATTGTTGACATCCTTAATCACATTTTCTGACAAAGCGGAAGCGCGCTGAGCTTTTATTTTAGTGCAAATCGCTATAGTGGAGTTCTCCCAATGCAATACATAAAATACAGGAATTAAGAGACCAGTTTAGAAAAAGAAATGAATGTATAAGATAACGGAATGAGCTATTTGGATGTTTCTGCCATGTTAAGCAACAAGTCTAGCTAACAGCAAACTGTGCTACTGCTAGCGTGTCCTCTGTGACAAAGGAAAGAGGCAGCAGCAGAAGGCGGCCTACACCGACAATGAATGGAGAAAAAGCGGCCAGCTAACAGGCTTCCTCCGAGCTTATCTGACTACCAACGAATGCATTCATTAGCGTCTTCATTTCAAACACGTTTGAGGGAAAAGATATGCAAATGATCTTACTTGCACTTTCACAACAGGATGCAAAGCCCAGACAAGTGCTGCTTCCCAGGCACTCCCCCAAACACACCACACACACTCAGCCAAGGTTGCTGCACACGTGCTTTGCTGAGCTACTGGCTGTCTAAACGCATGCCTGAAAATTCCCAAGAAAATTCCCCCATTTGTATATCCTCTTGGGAAAAAAGTACGTCATTGCTGTACAAGTTATACAGTGTATTGCCGTGGTACTCTACTGAAGTAATCCTGTGTTTAGATGATTAATTATGTTAAGGCAAAATATGCAGCCAGTGCTTGGGTCCTCTGAGCTCCGGTATGGCGCAGCTGAGCTGCAGGAGTTAGCCCACACAGTAAAGATATATGCACAAAAGTTAAACTGGTATGCATTAAGATTACAGAGACCTGCAGAAGGAAAGTAAAAAGCTAGGTAAACACATTTTGCTCTTAAAACAGCGTCAGGGTGAATTTGCAGGGCCTGTGCTTTAACGGTTAGTATAGGAGCTAATTAGACAGCTATCGGGTTGCTGTATTTTGACTCTTTCACATGTCAGTGCAGATGTTAGTGGTGGAAATAAGGTTAAATTTATATTCAGCGGGGTACATGATTAAGCATAAAATGTTTGTTGCTGAAAACTTTGAATCTTGAATTTGGTTTTAATTGTGTTTTTTAAAGGAAATCCGTATCTAACTGTTCTGGCTTCATTGGGATTACTTATATCCTCTTTATCTGAAACTTTAACCATGCTTAATATGAATGTTTACCATTGTAACAGTGCACATAGGGCTGGGCCATATCATATCATTCACAATAACACTGGTAAAAAAATCTTGCCCGGGAAAATAATTCATATCATGATATGCTAATGTCATTGTGTAAATACGTGACCCCACCACCCAGCGGTCATGCAGCGTTGCCAACTTGGTGACTTTGTTGCTAGGTATGGAGCTAGTTTTTCCAGTGACGTCAGAGAGTTCTGGAAACCTGGAATCCTCCGCTGTTGTCGTGTTTTGTGACTTCGACTTTACAAGTCCGAACTTCCGAGCGTACTTGATGACATCACAGCTCAGCTCCAGTGTTTCTATCACCTCCCTGCATAAATTAACTGATTGCTCTGTTTTAAAAACGTAATTTCTGAATACAAACATTATACATGTATACACAGCTCTGCTGCTTACTTAAAAAAGAAAATTGTTATTTTTATTCCAGAATATATCCAGCCCTTAGAACAGACAGGTGTTTAAAGTACAGTCAAATAAATATTAACCTTGTGAAACATAATTGATCGTTTCTGGAGCAGGCTTGTCATCAGTGATCACAATCTCCACTGCATATGTCTGTGGATCTACTGATTTAGCGAGAAGCACTTTAGGAGGAAACACTTTGCTGAAGTCTACTTCACTGCAGACTGTCTTTTAAAGAATAAATCAGCCTTTTGCTGTTTTAGCTCAGTATCTTTTCTGTTTACATTTTAATAGCAGAGCTGTGAGTGTTGGTTATGGAGGAAAAAAAAGCATTAAATTTATTTGAGAAGCATTATTATTTAAACATGCCAATAGTTTATTTTTGAGCAATTTCTCATGTACATCTACAGCTGAATGTTTAAAAAAAGTGCCCGGGTGACTCAAGTGCCTTTTTGTTTATATCTTTTGGGGGGGGGGGGGGGGGGGTCTAATTTTTTTTAATTTTTTCCTCCTCTACCTTTAATCTTATCT
>VUQK01017409.1:2158-20471 GCA_015106715.1 Bujurquina vittata
TAAAAATGACGCAAAACCTTCATCTACCCGGGGAAAACACATTTGAGCCAAAAAAAAAAAAAAAAAAAGAAAAAAAAAAAAACAAACACCAAAAAAAAAAAAAAAAAAGGTAGTGAAAAGTTTAGACTAGCTCATTTTACCAAGCAGTGTGAATCACAACTCGCACAAAGCAACCAGGTTTCCGTCTATGTAATAGTGCCCTATTGTTTGACCCAAAGGCTCATCACTGTACAAGCCACACAGGGACCAGGTGAGTGAGAAGCAGGACATCTGAGAAACACACGTCCCAATTATAGGTCCATTATAGGAGACAGGTATGTAAGTGAACAGCACTTAACTAAACCTAACAACAGCAGCTGATTCAGAAACCCAAGGACCCGAGCAGCACCGTGTGAGTGTGACAGCAGCAACAATTCAAGTACAGTGGGTGGAAGCCACATTCACTGACCTGCTCAGCGCTTAGTGATAGCTGGCACTAATTAAAGCCGTGCTCCTGGTAATTGCCCACAACCAAAACTTAATTTTAGGTGGGTTGCTGGGGAAAATCTGTATATTCTACACAAACCTCCTGTGCAACCTATAATTTAGCAATCCTAAAAGAAACTGAATATAGAAAACAACAGAATGTTCATTTATTTAGATGAGCCACTGGTTTATTTTTGATTTTTTTTTTTAAAGAAAAATGATAAGTTATATCCAAACATGGTTAGGTTTTTTTTGTTAACCCATTTATCCCAGTAAAAGCTGAAATGCATGCGCATTCAAAGACGACACAGTTCCCTTCTCAGTTATAAATCCACTTAAAGTAAAGACAGAAGGAAAAAAAGACTACCCCAGTTGCTATTATGTAAACAGCAATGTGCGCAGCTTCAATTATAATGACTTTAATTCATTGTTTCTGTTGATTTAGCATCGAGCGCAACAATTTTCATGCTGCCCATAACGACTTAATGGCAACAGTCATTACTGAAAGTAATTTAATGGTGGATGACTCAGATGAGCTCTCTTCTAAAATATTTACAGCATTACCAAGCTTTCAAGAGTCACATTCATTGCTAACCCCTTCTCAGTTAAAATGTGTAGAGCAGTGACACTCGCTGTCACTAGAAAACACACTTTAAAAAGTTAGAGGGGATGAAAGCTTGTCCTGCTCATAATTGTGATCGTCACCATCATTTTGATCACTGCAATCAACCGTGTGCACAGGTGCAGGACGTAGAGGGTGCGCACACGTGCGTTTCTGTAACACCTACGCGGCTCCTGCTGAAATGAGATCTCTCCAGTGTTCCTGCATGATTTTATTGTTTTCATAGTCTGTATTGTAAGCACCCACCCACGACCTTCTTTCTCAGAGCAGCTGGATAAAGTACACTTGATGATGTGCCAAGTGTGCCCCCCACACACCCCTCCTTTCTACGCCTGAGTTGCAGCTTTTTATCTTTCTTCATTAACCAGTGCTGATCCATGTACAATGATCTCCCGCAGTCTCAGCAGGATGCAAACACGGAAGGGGGGGGGGGGGCACAGGGTAGCAATTGCCCATGTCAGAGAACAGAAGAGCTGCCACTTCTGCTCTGCTTTCATTGACTGGGATGGTTTGCACGCTACTGACTCAGTATCCCCCCCTGTTGGAGGCTCTGCAGTGCTCTCATAATGTTTACTGCTTCCTGCCAATTACTGAGCAAGTGTTCTGATAATACATGATGTGGGATTAGTTATTTCCAACTAATCTATTAGCAGCATTCGACTGCTGTATCAGCAGAAACCTTGCCTCTCGCAGTGCCTAGGTCAATAAAATCAACATTGTGGCTGATGGGGGAAAAAATGTAAGTACACATTTACTGTAAGGGAAAGAAATGTAAGAACTGGGGGTATGCTGGTAAGGAAGGAAAAGTTATGTAAAACATGTGTAACGTCATGTGAAAACAGCACTGCAGTTACCTCAGGGGTATTCAAACCTGCAAGGAATCACACCTTTCTATAAATTTACATGAAAAAAGCTGCAATATGAAGCACTTCTTACAGTTTATGGTTTACTATGTGCAGTCATTTGATTTTTCACTGGGGGCAGCTGATACATGTAGTAGTGTTAAACATTTGTTATGTAAATCAATAAATTCGGCATTAATTTTCAGCAGGACCATTTCTGTGACTATGTGAATAAGATACAATGTTATCCACTGTTAATAAAACCATGTACAACACTGGATTAACACACTTGCGGTGCGGTTCTGCAGTGATTTGATTTTTGTTGCCTTATTGACATCTTAAGGCCACTTGCACCCTCTACTGACACTCAATAAAAACAAACCCCTATATTAAAAAAAACGTAGGCTCAGTCTGTTTCTGACAAACTCGCCCTGTGTTTGCTGACAACAAACCATCATGGACTTAATTTGAATATGCAATACCATTTCTGACTTTGAGTTTAACTACTTAGTTTCCTCTTCCTACAGCCCATGGTGACTGCATGTTTTTGCTGAGCACATTTAAGTGACATTAATATGAAACGCCAATTTTTTTGTATCATGTCCGTGATATAAAACAACAGTGCAAATTCTTATTTGTGTAAAAAACTTAATTACAATGTTTAGATTCAAATTTTAACTCCGCATTAAACTAATCTTAGCTCTCAGGTAGTGCTGCCTGCAAATAAGGATTAGGTTCATCGTTGGCATTTAACAATTATTTGAAAACGTAACAATTTTAATCTATAAAATGTCAGAAAATATCTAAAAATATCTATCATTCCTTAACCTCAAGCCGATATCATCTCGGATATCATCTTTTTCAGAAAGAGTCCAAAATGTAA
Organism: Bujurquina vittata; assembly: GCA_015106715.1. Lineage (NCBI taxonomy): Eukaryota > Metazoa > Chordata > Actinopteri > Cichliformes > Cichlidae > Bujurquina > Bujurquina vittata. The sequence goes on from VUQK01017409.1 coordinate 4,971, forward strand.
GTGTCAGTCTACGATCTCAGAAGAGTAAGTCATAATTTCCCTGACGGGAATCAATCCTCCAAAGGATCAATAGTCTATATTTTCTTTAAATATGATTTGTCAGTATCAATTTATAAAACCATTGATTTTGCTCTCACGTCTATCAGCTACTCACAGAGTGAACTTGAATGCATCTTACAAAGTGGTGGTGTCTTTCCCAAATGCTGACTGCAGTTAAGAGCCTCAGTAAACTACAGTCTCTCCTTTTTAACCCATCATTAGGTCTTCTTGATGGGATGGAAACTATAAGCCCAGAAAGGTCAGGCCACATGTTTTGGACTTACAAGTTTGAGGAGACATCTTAGCAAGTGCTCTGCACTTGACCCAGTTACAATCACTGACCCAGACCTAGTTCCTAAAAACAGCATAAGAACAACATGCCTACTAGATTTCTCCTGTGTTCACTTGCCACTTATCAAAAATATTTTTTTCAGGACCCAGAGATCTAGAAAATCACATAGGAACCTACACGGCTCATTTAGCAGTGTTTCGACAGAAAAGATGATGTATAATTAAAACTCTCCAGGGCCAGTTTTGTGCTTTTTACTTATGGTTTTAGGCTCACAGAGAGGAATCACATACGAGGGTTTCTTAAACAAATACAAAATATTGTTACCCTAATAACTCACAACAATACCAATTAAAATTTGGATATGAGCCAATTATCTTCAAAGTATTCCTTTGGCAAATGCTCTTTGCATGTTTTTTTTTCAGTGTAAATATCTTGGAATGATATCTGAGGCTTCGGGTTTGTCAGTGTGTATAATTTCAGAAGCATTTCCATCCTCCAGTGAGTGCATTTTCTGAGAAACACTCGATTAATTAAATGTGATTTTGTTCAGAGCATTTTTATTTGAAATTCCACATTTAAAAAGAAATCACGAGATTCACAGAACCACAGTATCTGCTCCAGTATCGGTCCTTGAACAACAATGTGAGTCAATCTCTATAAAAATGCACAAGAGCAGCTCCAGCAAGGATCATCAGGTTCTGTCATGAACCCAGTGACACCACAACCTGCAGTAGCGGCCGCGCTCACTAGATGGCGACATACTACTTTAAAAAGCTTGCAAAGAAATTGAGCTGGGAAAGTGAGCCTCTCGAATTACATTTTGGAGCGCCAGAGTTTGGCTTTTAAAAATGGCAGAATAGAGGACATGCACTTCAAAGTTTCCAGTTCAGCTCCATTGGGCCCAAGAGTGTGACAGTGGGCTCCCCGATGACAGATGGACTCAGAGCAAACAAGCAGATGTTTTGGGACCTCGCTAGAGACGCGAAAACCCTCCATGCCCTAGACTAGGGTAAAAAAACCCAAAAACAAAACAGGGATATGAAGAGAACTGGGCAAAAAAGTGAAAGAAAGGGGGAGGGGGGGGAGAGAAACAGGGAGTATATGGAGAGGAGATGCACTAAAAGGAAAGTAAGAGGAGGGAGTGTCAGAGAAAGTGAGAGTGAGCGACACAGTAGGGAGCAGGAAAGTGGGGAGAAAGGAAAGAGAAAGAACTCAGATAGGGGGAGGGAGAGTGTTTTTATCCTCATGTGCACCCAGTCAGAGGGGTCACTGAGTGCGATTGTTCCTGGACTGCCTGTCAAAACAGTCCTGCTACCAGAGCGCCTATTCACTCTGAAATGCAAACCCATACTAACACACTCACACATGTGTGTTCAAATGCACAGGGAAGCCTCCAAAATCTTTAATCAATGCTTATATCAAGAACAACAACTTAACAGAAGCATCAACCCAGCTTTTTGAGACCTGCGTCACAGCACCACCATCACCCATCGCGTTTGAGCTCTGTCATAGACATGCACAGACAAGTGAATAACTGCAGCATGAAAGAGTGAGGACTCGCACAAAATGCCGTCTTACCAGATAAAGGAGGAAAGTGTGCAAACCGGTGCCAAGACCCACAGAGGAGAGGATGCCCAGACCGAGCCAGTAGGCACACCACAGCGTCTTCTTCTCCATGTAGCACACATACTGCAGAGGCCAGAGAGAGGGACGGTCAACCACATGGCAGAGACACATGCACAGAGTGTGAAGAAAACAAGAAAAGGGGAAGGGGAGGGAGGGGGAGTGTGCACAGTGTGAGCAAGGAAGGGACAGAGAAAGAGTGAGAGAAGGTAAGAGCAAAAGTGTGTGTGTGAAACAGAGGGTACTCTAAAGGCTGGAAGAGGGCAAGTGAGTGGTAGAAATAGAGAGGGAGAGGAAGAAACCTTTAGAGACAGAGGTTGTTATTGAGTTTAAAGGACAGAGCTGTAGGGTAGAAGTGTTCAGCACAGAGCTCCATTATTCTTTTTGGTGGCAGCCAGCTCTTACACAACATGTAAAGTAAAGGAAGCCAAGACCTCTTTCTCTTTCTTTTCCTCCTGTTCATCCACCACTATCACCCCACCTATCACTCTGCTTACGCCTCCTCCTTTCAAGCCAAGGCAGGTTGTTTTCAGGAGGAAGCGTGGAGTGTGTAGATTACGGGAAGAGGAGAGGGAATTTGGGAGTGGGGAGGAGGCGGGGTGGGGGCTCTGACCAGTAACTCCATTTCCCAGGAAACCCAGGAAAACAAAAACAGCACATACTCGCTCTCACTTTACTGGCAGAATGCTGGGAAGCGCAGTGCCAGCCATGGGAGATTGTTACGTGCAGTTACTGAGAAGTGATTACACAACTCCAAAGACTGTATATAACACTGCATTTTTTGTGCCAGTGGCTTTCAAAATTCACAAAAAATGCAAAACTGTGAAAGGTCTCTGGTGGATTTATGGCACAGTATGCTGTATTCAGGTAAAACTGAGCACATTTGTTCATGCTGATATATAATGCATGTATCAGCTCTTGACGGACAGCAGCATACTGCAGTCAGATGAAATCATGGATGACATAAAGCGCTTGCTACAGCTAACTTGAATGCATGGACAGGTGAAGCCAGGGATCAATCAGTCCTGTACCAAATATTCACATTACATTCGGAGTTGTTGTGGTTAAAAAAAAAAAAGTGGGAGACTATAACCTGCCCCTGCATGATTAATAAGTGCCACAGGAACAGCTGCATTAATAACCCCTTCAAAGAATGCAATGCTCATTATATGCTAAGAAATACAATATAGGTACAGTTTTAGTCACCTTCTGGTGTGCTCCTTCAATACGGTAGGCAATGCAGAGGAGGATAAGCAGGATCAACAGGCCAAACACAGTCTGTCTTTGCTGCCAGAGCCTGGGTGAAGGAGGAATTAATGAAGGTAGAAGCTTAAGTGAGAGGGGACAGAAGTTAGTGGTAAGCAAAGCAGAAAGATAATGTTTAGTAGGAGTGATGAAGTATGAGGGCAGAGGCAAAACGATGAGAAATTAGTCAAGGCATGAATGAGGACGTGTGAGTGAAAGAAAAGGATTTCATCTCTGGACAAGAGAGACATCTAATGGAGGCTCATCAACTCACTGCAGGGCTCTGGGAATCATACTGCCTATACTGGCATGCAATCATGAGTTCTTTTACTTTCACCCCATTATATTATGTATGGAGGAGACAAAATATTAGCGACACCTTTATATTATACAGGCCCAAATAAACCCAAAGTAAAAGTACCAACTTTCTCAGTTGCTCAGTAGCGAAAGACTGATATTTATAGGCTTCAAAAATATTTACGGTGAAACAGCTGCTGTGTGGGATAGCATTTTATTGCACAGTTGTTCCCAGTCAGGTACACTGACCATCTGGTGCTTCACTGTGGACTGACGATGTTAGCCGTTTAAAAATACTGTATTGCTGGCATGTTTATCTTAAATGTTAAAATTATATGTTTTAGAAACAAAAAACAAAAAAAAAAGCACAATTAAAGACACACACATGTCCTTCTAGTTGCTAAGTTTGTTGCTATTAGCAGATGTTTGATATTAAGGGAGACATACAGTATGATGCAAAATCCACTTTTTTATCTCTTGTGTGTGTACTTTGAATGTCTAGGAGAACAGGAAACTGTCTTGGTGCTGCACAGATATCTTTAGGGCTTGGAGCCATAGGGGCATAAGTGACATTTTGGACAAAATTGAGATTTCTGTATCAAATGAAAGCTCTTGATGTGCTCTATCTACTGTCAAAATTACTGAAATAAAATATTCATAGAGTAATTCAACAAAAAACAAAAGGTTTAAAACAGAATGCTCAGAAGAAGTTGGTGCCAAAAAGGGGCATGTGCAATTATGACAAAGCCAATATTGTTCATTAAGCATTGTGTCATCAATTTGTATAAAGAAACATGCTTTAAAAAAAACTGAAATCGGTATACAAAGTAAGAGCAAACTATGGTATTTTTTGTTTTTTGTTTTAGTTTTAGCTCTCCTGTAAAGTTAGTGAAATGTTACTTGTGCCCCCATGGCCCCAAGCCCTCGTTATATCACTTTTGGGTCATAATTTTCAGTCTGTTCAGTTTTCTCCATTCCCTGTTACGTTTTCTTTTCTATTACGTCGCAGTATTTGCCGTGGAGCTGTTACACAATGGCATGGACTTCCGGCTAACCAATTTTCGTGAATCCTCCTTTTTTTTTTTTCTCTCACAGCGATTTTGTAGTCCATTTCGGTTATGTCGAAGTTGCACATAGACAAGTTAAAAATGTTCCTTACACACACGCACACACACACACACTTCCCCGGCATCAGAGCCTCTTCAAAGTGCCTGGTTAAATTTTATTTTTCACGGAAATGTACTCACATCAGTGGGGAAAGTCTTCCTTGCTTCTCTGCTGGTAGCTAATCGTATCGCTGCTATCAAACTACAAAAATGACCGAACGGGGTAGAGCGGAAACCCCTGCTACCTGGAGGGGGCGGGGCCTGAAATGTCTCATTCACATTTAAAGAGATCGCACCAAAATGAGTTGCGAGTTGTGACACGCCTCAAAAAAGGTGTAAAACTGTGGAGCTACAATAACGAGGAATTCAGACCAAATCATTGCAGTTCTACTTTATACAGACCATAAGGGAATGATTTACATACAAAAAGGAAGGATTTAAACGCATGATATATGCCCTGTGTTTAGTGGTTGTGTTTAGTGGTTGTGTATGTTAGCTAACACTGTCCAACGCCTCCTAAAGGTGTAGAAAAGGTTGGAGAGCTGTTAAATTACAGTCTGAATACAAGCATTTATTTTACTCTCTCTCTCTCTTACAGGTTTACTTACTGGCAGAGACATTTTCAGAGTGAACAGAAGCCTTCAATTGGTCGTAGGGGCAAATAATTAGGGTTCATTAACTGGGAAATTTCTCATTCGCTTATTTCAGGTACTGGCGTGCATGAAGGTCTGCTAGGTGTTATACTTTACTGAGACAGATGAAGGCTCAAAAAGGTGCAAAAAGACAGCATTTTCAAAAAACCAATGCCTTTGTCTGTACTAATAGAACCAAATTATTCCAAATTATTCTAAATTATTCCAAATTGCTCTTGTGCAATGTGCACGAGAGCAATTTTAATTTTCAGCTTCCAAGTTTTATTCTTTAACTGCGTTAGAGTAGCTTTGGATGATTTAAAATTTACCTTGATTGCAACACCTCCGTTCATTCACTGATTTATCTTTATCCTGGCTTTGTTCTGATTGGCTGTCCCTCATAAACAGAAGGTTTAAACAGCAGGTGGGTGGGATTTATGTGTGAGATGACAATATTAAGAATATCCACTGTCTTTGAAATCACACAAGAGTCGAGAAAACTGCCACAAATGTTTTATAATTAAAACCAGAATTTCCATTCATTAGACCATAATGATGTCTTACAAAATGCCAGCCCCTCACAAACCCCTGTCCCAATCCTCCCATTGTTGCAACAGCTATTTATATGTTAAGAACAGCAAGTGCATGGCCACAAGACAGGACAGTAAGTTACCTCAAGGACTCCCATATGTTGTAAATTACAAACCACTTTTAACAACATCCAGGATAAATCTCTCTGCATGCGAGCAGACTAAAGCCTTCATGTGTTTGCATGTGTGCTGGTGAATAGCAGCTTCTCTCAGTCAGAACACTGCTCGTGGTGCTTGCGGCTCACCACATCCTCTTGTAGTTTTAGAAAATAAACACGTTGTCCTGACACGCTTAACCACAAAGGCCCCCCTGAGAGTACACTCTGACCTTCTTCTGGGCTCCTTGTGTTATTAGGTGTGCAAAAGACATGCTTTGCAGGGCAGGGAATTTGCCACCAAGACAAAATCTGACGTAATCTGATCTGATCGTGTTGCTTTGTGGGTGAGATCATGCCAGCCTGTGTGACGGAAACGCCTTATTGGTAGAGAGGAAGAGGAGTACTAAGTGAAAAAGCAACACAGATCATGTGATGTTTCTATTGTGCAGCATTAAAAATGTCTGACTGAAGACAAAATAGTACTGAGACAACCAAGGTTACCTCTTATCTGGTGGTGTTTTTTTACCCTTTTTTGGTAAGTGAGAATACACAGTGCTACCTGTTCCTCTTTTTGCCTGGAAAAGAAAGCAGCAACCACTATAAATAAAACTGTCAAAAATACCCCTCAACTGCTATAAATCTGCATGCTGCTTTCTCAGTGAAACAGGTATTAAAATTTATAGGGCAGCATGACCAAACACACAGGATATAAATGTTTCAAGCTTTAGCGTCACCTTTCATTAGCGATTTATAGCTTGAGCAGATGCATAGATTCTACATTATGCTCCCAGAAGTATTCACTCGTCTGCCTTCACACACAAATTAACTTGAATAACATCACATCCTAAATCCACCCTATAACCCTATAGCTATAACGGCTTCAACTCCTCTGGGAAAGCTTTCCACAGGTTTAGGAGTGTTTATGGGAAATTTTGACCCTTGTTCCTGAAGTGCATCTGTGAGGTCAGACACTGATGTTGGATGAGAAGGCCTGGCTCACAGTCTCCGCTCTAATTCATCCCAAAGGTGTTCTATCAGGTTGAGGTCAGGACTATGTGCACTATGAGCCTCAGCATCCACTGACCCCGCTCTGTGATTTTACGTGGCCTATCACTTCATGGCTGAGTTGCTGTCTTTCCCAATATATTATAATCCCACTAACAGCTGATGGTGGAATATTTAGTAGTGAGGAAATGTGCACAGGTATCATTCTATCACGTTACCACGCTGGAGCTCCTGAGAGCAACCCATTCTTTCACTAATGTTTGTAGAAGCAGTCTGCATGCCTAGGTGCTCGGTTTATACACCTGTGGCCGTGGAAGTGACTGGAACGCCTGAATTCAATGATTTGGATGGGTGAGTGAATAATTTTGGCAATGCGGTGTACATTGAAACAGCTTGTGCATTATATCCTACTAATTCAATGTGCACTGTCACATAAGGTCTACTGCTTAGCACGTTACCTACTTTAACATTATCCCTCAATAACTCTTTGAACAAACATGAATACTCTCTAAACTCTTGTTGACATCATTCATGCTGCCACCAGTAAAAAATAGAAGAAGTACTTCTGTAGTTTTCTCACCTACAGATCCATCCTTTCAGGGTGATCAGCAGTTCCAGAGTGAAGTAGTGAAGTGTGAGCAGAGGTTGCTTCCATAAAACCAGGGCTTCACGCTCTTCCCTGTCCCTCTGCTTCCTATCATCCACAGGGAGCTCTGAGTCTTTTTCAGGAACACAGATGAACAATTTTAGGAAAACAATTTTATTACTGCTACGCTAATAAAGTATCATTAAGCATGGGGTTTATTTTTGGCTTTACCTGTCAGCTCTCCATTTTGCTGTTGCTTTATAGCCAGGCGCCTCTGAGGTAGTTCACCTTCGGCCCCGCACTTTGCCATATTATTAATCTGGAAGGAGTCCTGCCAAGACGAGAGACAAGCCTTCAAGACAGCGTCTCACACACTCTGATCTGCCCACCAAATCTGGAAGTGATAATATTCCAAACAAATATAGAGTCACATTCAGTAACATGAAGAACCCCCTAAACAGTCTCCACTCTCAAACATAACGTGTCTCCATAATAGCTGACGTAGCATGCTGCAGATGCTAACGGGGATCTAAATAAATAAACAAAGAAACAAACATTCTCGCACAGGCTAAACAGCTGGTTTAGCTCTGCCCCTGCCCCTGCATCCTGAAGGGTGCTGGTAACCCAATCAGGCCTAGCATCAGTGTTGATACTAGGTGCACATGCAAATCCTGTTCTTTTTTTCTTTCTTTCTTTTTTTTAAAATAAATTTCAGCGTTTAAGAACTGTCCACAGTGGATGGAACATCAATATGTAAAAATAACAGGTTTAACGGTGTATTACGTTTAAAGCTTCCTCACTTCATTTATTTACTCATAGGAGAGCCACACACCTTCATGCATGTGCCTGCAAGCATGTGAGCGTTTCACTACAGAGCCTCGTGTCTCTCAGGAATCTGTCAGTAAGCAGCAAGATGGGGACTCTGACACTGAGGTATGCAGCTCACCATCTGGTGGAACTGTCAGTTCCTCTTGCAGGCACACACATACTCTCGGAGCTTAATCCCTCTATCCTGTGCTCTAGGTCTGGGCCTCTGTCTTGTGTTTCAATGTGTTCACACACAGCACTGATAACACAGTGGCTTTTTTAAAGCCTGCAAGAATTAAATGACATAACGCATTCTTAGCTGTATGTGAAATACAGTGTTTCTCCCCATTAGGTTAAGATTATGTTGGCAGAGAGACTTCCAGTAATTGCTTTCTGAACTTTCAAGAACCTGAATAGATATGAGGCCAAATGTATTTTTCAGCATGTTTAGGTAGTAGTCCAAAAGGAAACACACTACATGAACAATAAAGCTGTGAATACTTTGCAGTCTAATTTGTGCAATTGAATTGCTGCACACAGGAAAATACAGACAATTAGCCTGCAGGGCATGCAGAGAGCCAACTCTGGCTTTCTCAAGGAAAGCCAGTCTTATCACAGATTTCAAACCTTTAGGACACACTTTGCCCATGCTTGATGCACGCCGAATCATTTGTCCTTTTGCACATGGGAGAATTAGAGCTTTGTCCAAGAACTGTACTTAAGAAAGTGTGTCAATGTATGAAATCCTGTGAACAACCCTAACAAAGAAACTCGTCTAAAGCATGAACCTTTGCAGCCACAAGTCTGCGCTTTATCCTGCAGGACAGTTATTTTGATCAGTAATGAAATTGCATTGCATGCGTCACAACCCGTACCCAGCAAACGGTTTCATAACGACACTTCTGCTTATGTGAGACGCAGTAGCGCTGCTCCAGCACCCGATTGCGCAATCACTTCTACCAAAACAACTCAGACCTGTTGAGTAACTCTGCTGCCAGGGACAATGAGAAATTCAAGACAGAGCACACACACACACACACACACTTCAGGGTGAGAAATTTAATACGCTGTAATCAATTCACACTTTTGTTAAAGGAAACAACAACCGCGCACAGCAGAGAGATTATGAATTTGATATAAAAAGCAAAGCGCAGGCCTTAAATACACTAAAGTCTGTTCTAGCAATGCGTGACGGCAGAGAGCAAACTCACCGTTCAGCTGATGTTTAGTCTGCAATGAGCTCTGAGCTCAAATCAAAAATAATAAAATAATTTAAAAAAAAACAAACAGTGGTGAAGCTCCAGTAGCAATGTAGGGCAAGTGTATGCTTACCCATGAACTGCATCATAACTTGAGCGCAGGGTGTGGTGATGAAGGGGGCCAGTGAGGGATAGAGTACTGATGCAGGGTTTGCTGGGGGAGGGGGGTGCGGTGGGGTGGCCAAGGCTGACAGAAGACAGACACAGAAAGAGGGAGAGATTTCATCATTTGCCTGCTAAAACCCCCAGAGACGCAGTCTAATTAAGGGTCTATAAATAAGTGGATCACTTTCCTGGAGCGCACTTCTAACGCATCTCCGTCCTCTGTAGGTTTCACACTGAGAGGGAGTGAATGGCATCGGGCAAAAAGAGCTCAGCTAATTCTCAAATTAGGAAGAGAGAGAGAAAAAAAAAAGCAACTAAGGGCACCACATTTTTCAGGTCATAACTGGAGACCGCAGCTGTCTAACTGGCATCTTTGAGTTTCTCATTTGCCAGGCCTGAAAAAGAAGTTGTCCGGTGGATCACGCTTTTCCCACCGGTGGAAGGTGTTTCTGTGTGGGCTTCAGAGTTCAGATTTTTCTGATTTACTGTCTCCCGGGATCTTGTTAAGAAAGTGGAGTAATAGGAAGATTCCAGAGCTCAAGGCCTCCTGCATCATTTAATGTACCACTTGAAATAGATATTCTTAAAATGACTGATATCTGTGAGCCTCAGTATGTGCCTGTAAATTGTAGCTCAGACATCAGTTTTCTCCCTGTTAGTCCTGGCCCTAAATTGCTCATAGGTCATTTAGTTCATGTAAAAGGCAAAAAATAAAGTGGGGAAAAGACAATATTGATGCATGCACCAAAACTGCACATAAGGACAGACATTATATTACACTAATTATAAATATTAAGGTTAAGCAATCGGTTATTCTCACACATTTCATAAATATTCACTTTAGCGTCACATCTGTTCAGTATCACAATTTTTTCTGTTATTATTATTTTTTTTAAAAAACAGTATCTTCTAGATGTAACATTGTCCATGTTTTTAATGGGTTTGTTTATCTGATTCTATAATCACACGCACTGGATGAAAGTCAAATAGTGACACGATCCTTCGTAACACTTCACATGTAAACGAGCAGGAAGAAACTCTTTGCCCAGTCAGCTGCACATCAGCACAATTTGTGGGGTAAAGGCTCAATTTAGACTGCTGTCTACAAGCCCCACACACACCAGGATGAAATTTCATGCACTGCGGTATCCTAGTATTTGCCACATGTACAAATACATTATTAAATCTAATACATAATTATTGAACATTTGAATGGCTGGGAACAGGTGGGCATGGTGATCTAATGTTAGATACTGTATGTGGAATATAATTTACAAGACGGATTAGAATCAATTGTGGGATTACCGTGAAATAATATGTAGCTGCCTGTAACTGAAACTCTGTCAATGAAATATTAACCAATTTCTAGGCACTCCAGTCACATCAGAAGATGCCTGCTTTGTTCAAAAGAGGGCAGTGTTACCCTGAGGTGTAGCACTTGATTGGCCTTACTGGGTCATGGTTGCTAAGCTATGGGTTGTTGATTTGTGTGTGCATTCACTGTGGAATCCTCACATTTCTGTTGTCATTTAAAATGTGAAGTGCATCATTTGGATTGAGCAGTGCATCTTTCAGTAGGAGTGTTAAACTAGATTTTAGCCTGTTAATCTTCAACAGGACACCACGTCTGAAAAAACTTGGACAATGATGGAAGAGCTTTTCAGGAGTGATAAGGAGAAGCGAGAAGCGGCCTGTGAGTGCTACAGGCCCAAATATTTGACCCTCGTCCTTTTTTTTGAACAGTATACGATAAAGGGATGTGTCAAGGTAACAGCTCATATTCTGCTGTTTCTGGAAGGAAGTGGAGGAGATCAGGAGAAGACTTCACGAGGCTGTGACCCGCTACAGAGAGATGAAAGAGATCCATGACAAGCTGCTCGTGGATGGGCAGAAAACTGAAGAGCAGATAAAAGCAGTGGAGGCTGAAAATAAGATCTTCACCAACATGCTGAAAATGTAAGACACTCTGCAGCCACGCTAGGCATCATGGCAAGGAAGCAACTGTTCATGGGGTGTTTTTTTATACCAGGATTCATTGTCTATGCAGTGCTGTAACTAATGCTCAAATTTCAATAATTCTATGCACATCGTTCCTCTGTGGAACATTTCTAAATAAGATATTGTACTGCTGTGATGACATTGTTGAATTAATTGCGTATTCAGGGTGCAGCAGATGGAAACAAAAAGAAAAATCTGGGAGCGTTTTGCTCAGCAGGAAACATTAATGAGGAATCTGGTGAGAGACGTGCAACAGGAACATAATTTTTCATGTCTGACTTCAGTCAAACAACATTGGGACAAATGCTTGTTGATCTTGGAGTTCAGGGCTGGTGATGACCCTGTGGTCTACACCATCTGATATTAAACATCATCAGGCAATATCTGAGATGACAACAAGCGAATGAGTTCATCCAGTAACCTCCACTTTAATCGGCGCTGATTTCATGTCCCGACTTCACTGATTCTCTGTGTTTTATGCAGGAGGAGGAGAATCAGCAACTGAAGGACAAACATGAACACCTGACCGCTGAGGTGGCGTCTGACTCTAAGAATACTTACTGTAACAATGTAACAGCAGGATATGTCTCTGATGGCTGGATTCATGCACACAGTCTCACTCTGTCTCTATTCTGCTTCTCTTTCAGCTGTTCTGTCTCAGGGAGGAAAGTCAGAAAAGATCAGCTGTGCAGACATTTCAGGTAATTTTTTTTTCATTTATACCACCAGTGTAAAGTTATATTCACATTGCACCAAACTGCCCATTTGCCCAAATAGCACATTGATAGTAATACTAAAATCAGATTGTAGCATTTTATGGCTCCTGTAGGACAAACTGGAGGAGGTTCAGGAGGTCTTACACAGTAATGATGAACAAATACAGAAGGTATGACTAACTTCATGAGTGTCTTTGTGTCTGGCAGCGATCCAGGACGGTGATTCAAAAGAAAGAAGAAATAGAGGAGAAGATGAAGATTACTGAGGTATGAAAGAGAGCGAGTGAATGCTTACTGCTCTCATGCTTTTACATTTCTGCCATTTCACCTTTTTCATTTTTTGCAGGATTTAAAAAAGGAGCAACGAGAACTACGGAAGCAGCTCAGCGCCAGACAGGAAGTAGAAACCCTGTAAATAATGTGATCATTTATATCTTTTATTTTGTTTTTCAAAAGTCTCACTTACCTACTGGGACAATTAACCAGTAATGGACTTCAATTGAAACCGCTCTAAGTGTGTTTCAGTCTTTGATGAGAATCCTGATCTTCTCATATCTTTCCATATTATGCTGGGCAAACGTTTGTCTGGGACTTTCTGTTTTCTCACATCTGTCCGTTCTTTGGTTTGACAGAGCTGCACTCCAAGAGGAGTCCAACGCATTTACAGAGACACAAAACATGGCAAAAGCAGAGCACAGTATAATTATTTAACATCTTTATGCTATCTTCTTCAAATAAAGAAAGTAAATGAGTACCAAATGTCCAGTTGTTGTTTTGGTAATCTCATTCATGAAAATCTCATTGGGAGATTAAAACTTTAATATTGTGTTTGCACGATGAGGATAAAAAAAATATCAGGATAAGAGGCCCCATCCAATTGAAAAGCCAAAGAAAAAAAAAACACACGTTACCTTGTGTTTTGCTTACTTGAGTATTGTGTGTTTATGTTTAGTTGGTTGTGTGATTGTGATAAGGCCCTTTGGAAAGGAGTTAAGTTTGGTTGCATCATCCTTGGTCTGCTCTTTTTGGTGTCTGTCTCCGGCATTCCAGATCCTACCTGCAGCCCGTGGAGCATCAGATTTGACCTGCTGAAGCCTTCTGTTTATTAACATCTTGCTAGTTTATACTCTACCAAATGCACCAGCATTGACCTCCTTCAGAAAAAAGAACTGTTGCACCTGACTGTCCAGGAAGAGGAAGGGAAAAAAACATTTAAGATCAGATTAAAGCAGTCCAACTGGGCAGCACGACCTGCAAATGATTTCAAATAACGGAAGAATAACTGGAAACTTTGTTCTTTGCTGGTTTTAATTATTAGTCATCATTTTTTTTCTAAGCATGTTTAATCTGGAAATCTTTAGAAAAGGATGTTAAAGACTGAAGTAGGAGGAAAATCATTTCCTCATTATTGAGGAACTGCAGCTGAAGTATCAAAAATAAAAGTGTTCTGCAGCAAAATGTTCCCCATCAGTGTTATCTGGATCAATATTACTGCTGCACATGTTTAAGGGTCAGCTCACTGTAAACACTGTATATTCTGTTTGTTCTACAGTAATGCATCATGTTCTTTAAAATCACGTTTGTAATGTCTGTCCCCTGAGGACTACATATCTGTTAAAAAGGTTTTTATTCAGCTGAGATACAGGCACACATGATTTAAAAAAAAAAAAGAAATCAAATATATAAATACAAAAAATATCACAAATGTATGCCTATTTTTACATTTCAGTAGACAAGCGATGTCAGATCAGAAAGGTCAGACTAATGATAAACTATGCAAAACACCATAATGCTGGTTTTAGATTGACAGTGCTGAAAACCCAATTTTGTGTTTAAAAGAATCAATCAAGAATCAATGAAATAGCTAACGAGCCTGACCACAGTGCTTAAACCAGTTTCATGTGTTTGCACTGTCACTACACTGTAAAATCCAATAGCTATCCTGACTTACGTATCTTAGTTAACTTTACTAGGTTATCAAAAATATGCTCTCATAACTTGTAATTATGAAGTAACATTTACTTCCAATATGAAAAGTGCAAAAATACTTAGTGTTTAGAGTGAACATTACTCAATTTAGAGTTAAGCTCTAAATTACTTCACAATTGTGAAGTGGGGAAAAAAAATTATACATGATTCAAAACATTATTTACGAATAAAAAACTGAGAAGTGCGGTGTGCAAAAGTATTGAGCCCCCTTTTCTCTGAGTGCAACCAATTGCATTCAGAAGTTGCTTGATGACTGCTACTGACTAAAAAGAGTCCGCTGTGTGTAACCTAATCACAGTACAAATACAGCTGCTCCGTGACGGCCTCAGACGTTGGTTAAGAGAATATTGGAGAGTAAACAGCATCATGAAGTCCAAAGAACACACCAGACAGGTCAGGAATAAGGTTGTGGAGAAGTTTAAAGCAGGCTTAGGCTATAAAAAGATTTCCCAAGCTTTGAACATGTCATGGAGCTCGGTTCAATCCATTATCTGGAAATGGAAAGACTGTGGCACAACTGTAAACCTTCCAAGACAAGGCCGTCCACCTAAACTTATAGGCCAAACAGGGGGAGCACTGATCAGAGATGTAGCCAAGTGGCCCATGGTGACTCTGGACAAAATGCAGAGATGCACAGCTCAGGTGGGGGACTATTAGTCGTGCACTGCACAAATGTGGTCTTTATGTGGTAAGAAGAAAGCCATTATTAAAAGAAAACCAGAAAAAGTCCTGTTTGCAGTTTGCCAGAAGCCAATATGGAAAAGTTCAAGGGGTATGAATACGTTTGCAAGCCACTGTAAATATAACTTAGACATGTTGAGTCAGCTCAACTTGGATGAGTATGTTCATATGGACTAAACTGAGTCCATATCACACGCCATAATTTAGTAGATTGACATCATAATTCTGAGTTGTCTTTACTAGGTCAAGAGTACATGTCACTTGATTGTTTTAGTTGCTTAAACTCATGTATAAGTGTACTCTACAAAGGCAGCACCAGTTAGTACAACTTAAAATACACAGCTCTCTGTACTCGTGTGCTTTTTTTTTTTTTTTTTTTTTTTTTTTTATATTTTTTTTTTTTTTTTTTTTTTTTTTTTTTTTTATTTTTTTT
>VUQK01017418.1:24614-37002 GCA_015106715.1 Bujurquina vittata
GGCTGTATTTATACACACACACTCACACACACACACACACACACACACACACACCCACACACTCACCCATCCTGTCCCTCTTCAGCTCCTTTCACAACCCTCCTGTTCAGGCACTGCTTCCAAATGATGTCACCCTCAGTTCCAGCCAGTTCTGCCCATGTCGCTGTTAAATCCCACTTGACAAAGGCTTTGTCAGTAGTTTAGAGCTCCTAAGTAAATAGGCAGGAGTTTGTGAGGAAGTGAGCAAAAAAAGAGAGATAAAGATGGAGAAAGTTAAATGCCTGGAAAGATAATTTTCTTAAATTATTTTCTTTTCCACAAATTCTGCATTTTTTAACTGTCATAACCACTAAGGTTTACGTTTGAAGGACTCTGCAGCAGGACCTGGACTACAGTGCTTTGGGATCTTGGACCTCTTTTCCAGAATCCAGAATGAATGGGATGACTGTGGCTCATGAGGTAGAGCGGGTTGTCTACTAATTAGAAGGCTAGTGGTTTGGTCTACATGTTGAAGCATCCTCGGGGCAGATGCTGAACCCCGAGTTTCCCCCAATGCATCCATTTTAGTGTGTGTGTGAATTAAAAGCACGAAAAAGGAGGTGCAAAATAGGGTGAACAGAAACCCACTATATGAGGTACCAGGGCAGTGAACAGAGGGGGGAGTGGCAGGCCGGAATCTTCCAGGGAGGAATGGAAGCAGTGGAGGGTGTGCAGACAGGTGAGGCACAGGTAAGTGAAAACACAATTCTGTCTCAGACTAGCTTGGGTGCAATCCTGCAAGAGGACCTCCGACCAGCCGTGGAGCATGACATTAACAAGTCTTAAAAGTATCATTTCTGGCTGCAAATAAAAGACAAAGTTCTTTTACGTTATTCCGCGTCTCAAAAGGATTAATAATGTGTATTTGTATCTAATTACAGCCCATCCTTAACCAGATTGTAGGACTATGATGGATATGTTAAAATGGTTGTGATCCATAGGTAAAGAAACAAAGAAATTAACAAAATGTATTTTTGTGCAAATTATTATATTGAGGTTAGATGAAGAAAATTTATAATGTGGTTAAGCATGCACAAAGACAGTAATGCCAAAAGGTTGCTGCAGATGAATCAGCACTTATATTTTCACTCTTGGATTGGCTCATGCAGCCTTGTTAAGGAAAAAATATCCAATCTATAAATAGCACTGTCACCTGAAAAATCAGTGTTTTGTATACAGCGAAGGTGTCAGATATCTGTGCATGTGTATCTCCGCTGAACATGATGCAAATGACTGAAGAGGTGCACTGTTCCATCAGCTGCATTAACTCTAAAGGTGTGTGTGCGCCTGCTGGATGATTGGAAGGGTTTGGGGAAGCAGACCGATAATGTATCTTCCCTGCAATGTCACCCACAATAAGATACAAATGTCTGAAAAGATAAAATTGACTTGCTGCAATATATTCATGGAGAAAGTTTCTAAAGTTTCTTATCACTGGCTGTGATCATGCATTCTGTGCCTCTCTGAAACATTTACACCGAATGAAAAGAAAAACTAGAAATGATGGTGTCTTGTACTGCATTATGATGTAACACGCTGCAATCCTGCCTTTTTAATGATGTGCTTCCACTTCAAACATATCCATCCATCCATTTTCTTCCGCTTATCCAATTCAGGGTCGAGGGCACTTCACACATATTTAAATTAATTTTATGCAGCATTTTAAGTGTGCATTGTGTTGTAGTTTAATAAAAACCACCTTTTGATTGCTTTTCCTAAAAAGGTGTCTCTAATATTTTGTCCCACTAACTTTCATTTACAGAGAGGAAATATAAGAAACAGCTGCAAACAAACGTTATGAAAGTGTCCAGTGAGTGGAAACCACTTCCTACACTGTACAAAATTAATTAAGACTGACACGCAGGTCTTCTCGTCCTGAAGGAAACTCCATGACAGCGTAATAATAGTGTGACATATCTTTCCATCACTGGTTCTAGACCTCCTGCTTTTTTCAAATTTTACCCAAGGTCATCTATGCTATGTATCAGATATGAAAGAAAAGGAGAAATCAAATAAAATAGAAATCTGAATCTTATACCAGGTGAGAAATCATTGAAAATATCACCATGGGATTTCTACAATCCCCTGCAGCATTTAATCTGTCTCTGCCACACTTTGTTTTGGCCTCAGCTGGCCCCGAACAGAGCCAAATAAAGCTGCTTTACCAGATATATGGCCCAGATAGCGCTTCAGATCTACTACACGGCCTGCTTTGGTATTTTCATCATGTTGCTGCTGCTGCATGAACACCGCACAAGTCCAAGTCTGTTTTTCCCCCCTTTCTAGTTTACTGAAAGTGTGACACAAAATGTAGGTGCTGGGTCTGCAACTGGAGGACTTCATTAAATTTAAGCTGCAGATGGTTTCCCTGTTATCAGTCGTGTGTTTTGACCCCGCACTCAGGGAATATTTTGATAATCGGAATCTGGAAACGGGTGAAGTCACATACTGTAATTCTTGAAATCCTGATGGTTCACAGTGCTAGAGGAGAAGAAAGGTCAGCTTCTACTGGTTCAAATAGGAATGGGGATTGGAAAAGTGGGAAGGAAGGGAAGGAGGGTGCAGTGGCATGGGGAGAGGGAATAAATTAGGAAAGGAGGGTCAGGTGAAAGAAGGGGATGGTCCTCCTGCTGCGAGTTGAATGGAGGACTGCTGAGATACGGGTCACAGGATGGCATTCAGTTGCCATGGGCAACCAGAGTACATCAGCTAATGAGGCAGATATGAAAAGAAACAGTCAGTGTGAGACAAATGGTGCAAACGGGAGAAAGGAAATATAAAAACGACCCACAGACTTCCTTAACTGTAGATATCTATTTAAAACCTGAGCATTTAGGGGCTTGTTGGATGCCTGCTCACAGCCCTCAGACGGTGGGAAAGTGAAAAGTGTGAAGTCTGGATTGGAGTCAGAGATCAAGTTGGTGCTTAAATTCACCCCTTTAGCATAAAAGTGTAATATTACTCCTATACCGCCTATCCCTTCAGTCGACCGCAGCCTCTGTGTGAAACCATTTGTATTGCACTGGTTCATTAAAAGTTCATTTCCAGTTTAAACATTTAATTCTCACTTTACTCAGTCTTTCTCTGAGCTGGAGGCTAAAGACCAGTTCTCATCTCTTCCACGCTGATAAGGATGAGTGATGGGATTTAGCACTGAGCAAGGGCACCGATCCAGGTATCCACCCTCATGCCCTCTCCTAGTCCCAAATCCCACTCCAACACCACTGTGACATCAGCCCCAGAGTTGGAGCTTAATAATGTGACACTGGATTCAATCTATTTTTGCTAATATTTTGGCCTCACTACTTTCGTGTTGATGTGACAGAACTCGTCTGGTGGATTGAGCAAAGGAGTGAGCTCTTCCTGACTTGAAACATGCTTTCATGTCATAGCACTCTGTTTATCAGTGATTATCAGTGGATATTTTCCTGTCTGCCAAAGTGGGTCAGAGCAGTGATGATATTGACGATGAGCAAATTCAAGTAATCAGATTACACGGAGAGAGTGAAACATATTTACCATACATTATCGACAATGCCGAAAAATGGCAAGTGTCTAGTGATGGAGAGAGATTTTCCATCCATCCATCCATCCATGTTGAGAGGGCAGCAGTCTAAGCAGAGCTGCACATACCTCCGTCTCTCAGCTGGTGCTCCCAACCCAGCTGAGAGACAAAATTTTTTCCATGATGTGCTGCTTGTGCCCTGGGATCTTCTCCTAATAGGACATGTCTGAAAAAACTCACCTAGAAGGTGATGAGTAGAAATACTAGCTAGATGCACCTCAAAATTTCTTTTTAAGGCAGCTCTGCTCTGAGCCCCTTGACTGATAATATTCGCCGTCTCATGGTTTTGTTCACTACCCACGGTTAGTGGCTTCTTATGAACAGAATCAGTATCAGTGAGTCTGACTACTGCAGTCAATGCAAAGCAGGCTCTCACTACATGATACATAGACTGAGTAGTCTGTAACAATGGGACCAACACATCACAAGAATCCCCCTCTGCTCCAAGTCCACAAACTGGTAAATTCCCCCTCTCAGGTACCCTTGACAGGGTAAAAGGTGTTGGTTCAGTGAGAAACCATTTCCAAATGTCAAAACCTTGAATATTATATACCAACCACTGCTACTAATTTTCTTCAGTAGACAACTCTCTTGGACAGAATCACCATTATTTTTATCCTTTCACATCATTTCATGCTGCTCAGCAGGCTTATGTCTCTAAAGCTGTATTATGTAGCACCAATATGTTTCTTTCATCATAATGGGAAAAATAATTTTAAGTTATTCCTCCTCCTCCATCAAAATCATCATCGAGCAAGAGGCAGTATAGGGCGACAGTATAGAAAAAAGAAAGAAAGAGGTGGGGTGGAAAGGTCGTAACCCTACGAAAGAGAGATGGGCTCAGAATAGACAGAGAAATGATGGGGTTGCCAGTACATGCTGCCAGAGAAGAGAGACAGAAGACAAAAGGTGAGCAGACGTGTAATCATTACTGTGACCAAAATGCTGGAAAACTCTCAATTATGCCTGCAGAGTAGCTAGAGGATGGATGGATGAATGGATGGATGGAGTAGATAGAGGGAATGCGTGACTGTGTAAGAGAAAGACGGACAATTTATGGGAAAGGGAAAGAAAAAGAGGACAAACTGTGAGATGAATAAATTGGGCAGATAAGCAGACAGACAAAATGACAGAAATCAAGACAGAGAGAAATGATCCAAACTCTGAAAGCCAAAGAGAAGCTTCAGCGAGGAAACACGTTTTCAAGGAAACAATTACTCTACAAGCAAACAGCTCAGTCTAAAGGTTATCTCCTTATAATGACTGAATTCTTTCTTCTTCCTGCCTGCTAAAATCTAGATAGACGAGCGTAAATTAGCTCTTTTCTTCCCTTTTTACTTTGTTTCTGTACGCCCGCTTTTGAAGGCAAGATAAAAAGAAATGGACCGAGAATCTGCCAGGCAGAAATTCCTCAAAAGGTGATGAATTTTGAAGACATCCAATCTTCATGAGAAAATAAGAGCTCTGCATCATTCAAATGCCAAATTTACATGCCTTTCGAAAGGATCGGTTCTCTGAACTGATGACGGCCCGTGACTTTGTGACACTTGGTGCTCATTTTGGAGGATTTGCTTTGTCGACAGGCATTTGAAAAACAGCTTCAGCCAATAAAGCAGCATGAGGCCGCATAAGGAAAAGGAGCAGTGATTAATGCGGTCAAGGCTGTTTGAGTTTGATGTGAAAATGTGAATGCAGAAAATACTTGTGCAAGGATTCACAAACGTGTCATCACATATGCACAAGACCACAAAGGAAACTTTGCACACACACGGGCCTACCTTCCCACACCGACCATCTGTGCGTGTCTTATCCTGCCCTCCCTTGTGTTTTGGTACAGCCTGAGGCACAAAGATAATCTATATCTTAAATCTGTGCAAAGATTAAAATTAAAATAAGGTGATTACAAACAAATCTACATATATAACCTCCAGTTCCCTTTTAGTCACATGGGGACATTAAATCTGGGACCATTTGGGGAACCAAAAAGAGAACTTTCCAAAGTGTGCCAAAAGTGTTTATGATTTGTAATTCATAACCAAACTAGATGACATTCTGGCTGACAAAAATATATGATGTCCCTTTCAAAATCGATTCCAGAAATACTGGTGGCTGTATTGTCTGTCAGTTAGTCCCATTACAACATTCTGTTGTTCAACATCGGCCTTGTGTAATCCTTGACAAAAGTGCAAATACACACATTTCTCAAACAACTTTCAGAAGTCTTTTTGCCGGGAACTCAAGGACATAAAATAAAAATAAAAAATACTGCGCACACTTAGAATAATACATGGGGGGAAGAGGAAGGTGGTTGCAAACAGAAAAAAAAAAAAGAACAGTAAGTGTGACCTGAAGACGATTAAAGAAAAGCAGAGAATAAAGGTGGATCTGGGACAGAAATAAATGACACACCTGAGGGAACTGAGCGGGGAGCTTAAAGAAGACAAGCCACTGCAAGACTCTGTAATTGGACAAGGTGCTGGTCAGAGAGAGGAACAGAAAGAACAGCACTGACATAGCGACAGGGCCTCGCTGACAGACATGTGAAAGCACAGGTGTGCTCACACAGAGTTGCCACAGTGCACTGAAAAAATATTACAGAGCACAGAGGGGGATGCAGGATTGTGACATGGTGAGGCTTTTGTACGGAGAGGTGCCTCTACAAAGAAAAAAAAAGACTCAAACAAACTATATGCCAGTTAAAATTTGGTTTGTGCTCCAGCCCCAGCCCTCAGCTTGCACTTACATCTCGTTGGCATGTGCATGCAGTCCCTGCATTTTTCATAATTTCCCACACTGTCTTTCTGTTCCACACACGCTGTTTTCTTAGTTTTTGAGTGTTTTATTTGTTGTTGGAGCACTTACACACAGGCACTCTCTCCTCCACAGACACATTGTTCCCATTTTCACTTTTGTTTCAACATTGTCATTTTGCAGCAGAATAAAATAGTTAAATGCCCCGGCTTCACTGTCCTCTGGGAGATTTTCTTTGGAATAAATTTTGCTCTCATGCACGTACACTTGTAGAGAAAAGCGCACACAGCGGAGTTACACCTGAACCCCAAAAAGTGTAGCCCATTACCATGGCACACATCCGTGCATAGGCACTCACACTGGAGGCCTCATTAGCAGTACAAGTGTGGTGCAATCCAGCTGCTTTGACTCTTCTATAAATGTCTGCCCACGAAGTCCACAAACCTTGAACAGAATGCTCGTATGAATCACAACACAAACCAAAAATCTTAAATAAAAACAGAATGCAATAATTTCATAAAGCATATTTTATTCACAACAGAGCATAGAAAACATCAAATGTTTAAACTGAGAAAATATAATCTCATTCTGAATTGGGTATTGGGCAAAAAAAAAAATGCTGAAAAAGTAAATGGTGCTGAAAAGAAATAGCTGGAGGAACAAGAGAATCTAATTTGACTGACTGGCAGCAGGTCAGTTACATGATTGGGTTTGAAAAGAACATCTTAGAGAGTTTCTCACAAGTAAAGATGGGCAGAAGGTCTGCAAAAAACTGTTTCTGCAAATTGTGAAACAATTTCAGGATAATGTTCCTCAGCGTAAACGTACAAAGACATCATCTACAGTACATAATATCATCAAACGATTAGTAGAAGAGTCAGGGTGCTGAACTGGCCTTCCTGCAGTTCACCAACTGAAATCATTTGGAGCATCATGAAACAAAAAATTGAAATAAAAAACAAAAAAAGACTGGATTGTTGAGAGGCTAGAATCAGATATGAGACAGGAATAGGACAACATTCCTCTCCAAAAAGTCCAGCAGCTGGTGTCCTCAGTTTCCAGACATTTCTGAGATTTGTTGCATATTAAAAACTAAAGAATAAATGAAATAAAAGTTAAAAAAATTCCATAAACTGTTAACTAGTATCTCTCATTTGGCGTGTTGGTGGGGCTCTGTAGACATCTGGGGCGGCGGCACTCAGACACTCCATCAGTTTGCAGGCACTGAACATCTCTCTCATCCCTGATGTCACTCCTCAGTGTCAGTGCTACAGAGCCATAGGTGGACTGTGAGTCAGTTGAAAAGCCAGATCGATGAATACTCAGACTGCGGCGCCACGCCATACGGAGGGGGGAGACGGACATCCTCACCCCCTAACCCCTACCACATCATAATGAAAGCGTACAAGTCAGGAGGAAGATGTATAGGGAGACAGAGAAAGAATGCATGAAAGGCCTGACAAGAAAGAATGACAGGTAGCAGATAGATTAAGAAGACCTTAGACCTCTGCTCTCTCCATCCGTCAGTCTGCGGGTGCTAAGATGGCCCTGAGGTAATGTGGGAGCATTCATGCGTCTCATTGATAGATGATTGTAAAATGACGGAAAGAGAGGTGAGAAGAAAGGATAGATAGATCAATAGATAGATGCACGGATTGTGAGGAGCGATTCTGTGCAGCTATACTTACACGTTCTCACAAGGCCAACACCAATGTTCTGCTGATTAGCACACATGTTCCCTGTTACCCATCTTAGTTCAGTGGATTAGCATGCTGAGATTTGCAAATTAGCTGTTAGTTGAGTAGCTATTCAGTTCCAATCATTAAGAATGCATGTTAACCTTGCTTCTGGGAAGGTTACAGGTTTTTATCTGGGATGAAGAATTACCAAAACATTAAAGCAATATTTTACATCCAAAATTTTAAAATCCAGACATCTCTTTAAGCATATGCAGAAGTCAATATTTTTAATTCCTTAGTGGAAGTTGAACCTCCCTCCCTCCTCGGGGGGTTCTTGAAAATCCCAGAATGAGGTTTTAATCAAAGCGCCGTCTTGACAGGAAGAAAAGCAGGTTGAAACTCAAGTGATTTCTGTGGAGTACTTACTGGCATCTTCTATTCATGGAATTAAAATCTTAATTCTCATTTCAGTAAATCAACGCTGAAGAGGCTGACTGAGCTTAATTAAGGAGTCTGTGTTGTAGAGAAAAAAAAAAAACATTAATTGACATCCTCCAGAGTGTTTTGTCTGTCTCTCAGTAGAAGCTAATCAGCATAAACTGCAGAAACGCAAGTAAACAGCTGCCAGAATATTATGACTGTTCATTCACAACTGTACATGGCTTTCTACTAATGAGGGAACATTCGTGAATGAAAACGCGTGCAGTTTCAACTTTAAATCACTGGCTGGGCTCTGTGTGCAAAGACGAACCGCTGAGACTTATTTCTGAGCATATTGCATGGGGAATGAAGCAGTGATGATAAAAATATGAGGGGAAAAAAGCATGAGTGATACACGGGAATGTGTCCAGGGAGTCACAACAGGTGGCCCTCAGCTGAAAATCCCTAAAAATGACATAATTTTGAATATGTTTGATTAATAATTGATTGTTCTCTCTCGTGTTGTTATTGTGATATCGTGGCCATTGTAGAGAATGGCACTATGTTGTGATGAATTACATTATTCTCACCACAAACATTATTCACTGCTAAATGGGATCCCTGAAAAGGCTTCATATTTATTGTGCTCTTGCTTTTTTTTCTTCTGCTGCATCCGTTTTTTTTAATATTCACACACAGAATAGAGCCAAAATTAGACTAAAGCTGTTCTAGCTGATTTTCCGACTAGACTCATTTACTGCATCTGCAGGGGAGATGACCCCGGGACCACAACGGCTGTCTCATTACAACATTTTTCCAGTTCATGTTCAGAGAAATTCGGTTCTTTTGGAAATGATGTCTCCTTTGTGCGAGCACCAGTTATCTAAACGTCAAGTAACTGTCATTTGAATATACATGCAGGAGCATCATTTTCACACACAAGAACCACTCGGACTGTTAATGTTTTATTTTAAAAATGGAGTGCAGAGCAATCTGAAATTTTGGCACAGTTGTGCATCGCTTACTTCTGCAAGAAGAAGCCTATGATTAAACTTTCTATTTAGCGAGGGCCCTGTCCAAGAAGACCCTGTCCAAGCTTACAATCTCGTCGCCTGTGAATTGGTTACTTCCAAGACAAAGACCAGATTTGCAACCACTCGCAGTCAGTTGCTGTCTTCAAAGTAACTTTGGTGCAACAAATTAGAATGCAATTATTTGCAAATCTTTGCCAATCATTCTGAGCGTGATTGCAGTCACCAAATGTGAAAAAAATTGAATGCAATAACTCAGCAACCACCATTTTTTTATAGTCGCATGGAGTTCCTCTTTTTCCTCCAGTGTGACTGAGCCATAAGTGGTTAAGAAAATGGATGGATGGTTATTTTCTGTCAACTATTTCTTTTATTCTTCCTACAGTATATTTACTAACAAAGCAAAATTGGTTTATTGTGCATATATTAGACAAAGTGTTATAACAATGCTTGATTAACTATTACATTTAAAGGAATTTTCATCAAAATTTATTGCATTTAGATACATTTACCAAGAATATGTAAGCCATGTGCAAAGACTGCTGGTAGACTTCCTGGTTTATGGCCCACAGTAAATGTAGAGCGGGATCATTGGTCATTATCTTACAGGGAAACCAAATGAACCTACACCACAGAAAGCTGCATAATGCTGTGACGTCAAAGGAAAGTTGGAACATGTAGTTCTGAATCAGTCCTTTGAAAAGATTTGCCTCTCATCTCACTGTCTCACTTTGTGTAACAGAGAGACAGGTGGTTGTGTGGTTAAGAAGGTGCAGGAAATCCATGCTGTTTTTTTTAAAAAAAAAAACCCAAAATGAATCCTTTAAAAGATTACATAGCAGCCTGAAACATCATTTTAACAGGAGAGGGATTACATGTTGGAAAAAAACCCCTCACAGTTAGCATTATTAATTCTGGCTATAATCTCAAAGGACAAAGGGAAAATTAATTTCAGATGACCTGTTTGGTTTACATCTGCGTACAGACACAGAGCTGCACAGTAGCACAGGATTGGGAGAGACAGAACCCTCTGGGTGATACACATCTGTATCTTACCGCCTGCATGAGTTTGAAATGTGGATTAAATGGTATGCATCATGGGCCAACACACTGTACGCTGACAATATGCGCGCTCAGAGATACAGCAAACGCACATAAAGATAAAAGCATACATATAGAAATGTATATTTTGATCCTTCAGCAAAGTAATATGCATTTATATAACTGTCTGCATATGTTTTGGTTATGCATTTTAAATACCACATTATAACGAAGAGAAGATAAAACATACCCCACACCCCCAACACACACACACACCACAGACAGTCATACACTCAGAGTCTCCCTTGCTCACACGCAACTCCATTCATCCCGCACTGACTCACTGACACAGTCATGCAAGGGGCAAGACTTCGAGCACCCACAGGACTGAAGCCACAGGCCAAATGTGTTTAGTGACTCCTTTTACTCAGACGCCTTTCCGCGTGATATGGCGGCTAATGTGATATAATTAAGATTGCATTGCGCAGACACATTCTGAGGGCTGACACACATCTACAGGGCAAAAAGTCCTTTTATTCGGAGCGCCGAGAGAGGTCGAGGGGACCGAGGTAACATCATATATATGCTGTTGATGCAAATCAGCAGTGGTATTCAGAGCTGAGTGTTTGGGAGGGGAGTAATGTATGGAGCCTGAGTGCCTGCTTCACTGAGATAAAGTAAAATCTCATCGTTAAATGATGTCACAATTGAGCCCACAGCATTTTTTTTTTTGCCTAACAACTGTTAGTTTGCTGCTCTGGAATTAGAGGCTCACTGGTTTGTCGCAACAAATAGTGACAAAATACTTAGTAGATTAACTGATTAGTGGGAAAACATAATGAACCATAGCTAGCTGAAGCCTTGCAAACCAAGATTTCCTGCTTTTCACTTATTTCATCATGCATTTGGTACCTTTCTTGTGGTTCTGCTGCAAACTAAGTTAATATAAACATTTCTCAAACGGTTTGTTTGGAGGCTCTGGTATTAGCTAACTCGAGGCACAACTCTCCTTTTAAAAACCATGAAAAATAGGCTGGAGTGCTGCACAGAGAGATATATCAGCATGTACAGGTGCCCACATGGAGATAAATATAAACCTGTCTAGTACTGCTGTCAACCACAACCAAAGCCTCTCATCTGAGTGGGCAACTCGCTCAGGATCCCATCAAGACACTTGTGACCTTTTGCGTAATCCAGATCAGACTGCATAACAAGTCGCATTTGGAAAACAACTTGGAAAGTTCATCTCAGTTCAACAGTAATGTTTATTTTTTAGAACATGCGTCACAGTATTCTTAGTGTAACTCATAAACCTAATGTAAATACATTTTTTCCTTCATATTCCACTTCTGCCAGAGTCTTTGTGCCTCTGACATGAAATGAAATACAGTGGAAACTTTACTTGGCATTTGCACAAAGACATGCAAAGGTAAAAAAAAATATGTAAATATAGTGCACAGGAATTTTTAGATATGCAAAATGTGTATCCCTGGTCTGATGCCATAATTGATTGTGACAGCATCATGTCTCATCTCACTATTGCCATGGTCATGGCAAAAGGCATATTTAATCTAAACCATATATTTTTCCAAAAAATTTTTTGATGCCGTGGGATGAGAAAGCATTCGAAATTTTACATATATATCGAATGAATATTGACTTAAGAAAATAACATGATCTCAAGATGACCTGCTGAAGCTCCAGCTGAGCATCAGAATAGGGAACAAAGGCGATGCAGGTGATTTTGAACCTGCCATTGTGGTTGGTGCCAAACAGGCTGCTCTGAGTATTTCAGAAACTGCTGATCCTTTGGGATTTTCCCACATAGCCATCTCTAGGGTTCACAAAGAGTGGTCTGCAAA
>VUQK01017418.1:46682-61163 GCA_015106715.1 Bujurquina vittata
GCCTGAGAGCCAGAAGGGTATATCCATTCCACTTGTCACCAGACAGTCACACCGTTCCAGCCAATGAGAAACCAACACATGTTAATTGCCAGTTAGGGAGCCTGTCAGTCATCTGGAAATGCCGCCTAAACCGCATTTGCATAATTTCCCATACATCTGGCACAGCCGGCATGGGATGACACTCAGTGGCCAAAGCAGTGGCTGAGTTTTCGTTGTCACATTTGACTTTAGTGAATAACTATTACGCTCCCATACAAAAATCCCTGTTTGAAATATTCTAATCTTCTCGTGTCTGCATGCCTCTTTTGCATGTGTACGTGCATGAGTGAGTATGCGTGTGTGCGTCAGTGTGTGTCAAAGCATAAACACCCCAGTGATTTGTGGCTGGTAATTGCAAGGAGGGGGGCTAATAACAATGGTGTCAGGCTGGACTGAGTGGACTTCATTATTAATATCTTGTTACACAGGCTAACCACTGGGCAAAACAAGCACACACTCAGCACAGCCACTCATACACAATCTCATTGTGGGTTGTCATCACGGCAGAAGACAGTAAGGGAGAGAGATGAAAGGAGGAAGCTGAGGAAATGAACAAACTGAGTGAACAAATTGACTCTGGGCATGTTATGTGGGAGTGCGCTTAAACACGTCCGTGTGGGACTGTGCACATGCTTTTGAATTATAATTCAGATGTCGTCGAAGTTTGTGGCAGACGCCTGCAGATGCAAATGTGCCCTATGCTAATTTTTTGATCTGACAACTGCAACAAAAGCATCTGTCCCCATAGCTCCCTGTATGTCGATCAAATAATGTCACCTCATTCTTCCCTCATGACCTCCAAACTGCAACATCACTGTCACCCGGACCATAACAAATGTTTATTTAGACATCCAACAATGGCTTACTGTGATGGGATGGGTAGAATGAACCAATCTAAATCTAAATGGACTTGGGGTGGTGGAGTGGGGAGGTGGAGGGAAAGGCAGAGCCATTATCATGCTCACAGCTATCTGGTCAGCAGAAGAGTTTTTTCAAATTAGATTTTTTTAACCTGTATACACAGTCACACACAGTAGAAGGAGAGCAAGACTCTTACTGTCTTACTGTGTGAAGGCGTATACTGTAGTTGTGTTTTTATGTGTGCATGTGTGTGTTTTTCCAGCGGCGCATGGATCACCTTTGGCCACTGACCAGACTACAAACCCGACAACAGTCACAGCTGTTGCTGCCCAGTCACGTACATTCAAAGGCAAACAGGTCATCCTAGAAATGACATTTCTACACTACTTGTTCAATTTCTTGAGCGTGTTTTGTTGGGAAATGTAATTAATGACTGCATAATGTTGGTTGATGATGGTGGAAGCTGTTGCAAATAAGCCTAGAAGACAGAGTTAGCTCCAAAAGTTGCTTTAACTCTGTTTGTTATTCTTCTCTGCTTCCAGTTCTACTGTGTACTGTGTTATATTTTTCAGTATATTCAGTATTATTAAGTTTCTTTCTGCTTTCCTCCACTGCTGCTCTAATGTTTATGTTATGCTTTATGACCACAGGTCTTACAACCCAACTCACCACTGGTTTCAGGTTCAGTTGGGCCAGCAAAAGGGAGATAATATTGTTTTGTTTGTTTGTTTCTTTATCTTTGGTAGGAGGCAACAAAGATCTGTTCCTTTTAAAAGAACAATACAATATATATGAAAATAAAAACACTTTAGATGGAAATACAGCCATTAAAAGGCAACAACTGCAGTAATGTATGAATGACAGCACAGCGGCAATACATATCCCGGGGGATATCACATCTCAAAGTAAAAGAGTCCAGACTTTGTCTCGTAGAGCACAGTCAGATGCAATCTCATGCTCAGTACTGAAATAATGGCTTTCTTGAAAATGGCTAATTTTTCTTTCGTTCAGCCATGACGCAGATTTCCCCCCAATATGTGAAACTTGTATGAAACTTTTAATGGTATGTGCTGCATGTGTGTGTAGGTGTGTATGTGTGTGTGTGTGTGTGTTAGGCTGCCATGATGAACATGAACTACCACTGAAGTGGAAAATTAGTCACTGTTAACATGTTTGGTACACCAGGTCAGAGAAATCTCTGCAACCGACATGATTTTTTCTGCATCCAGGCACCTTTTTTCCCCCTCCAGACTGTCACAACCAGAACCTCTTCACTTTGCCCCACACCCCTGCGTCCTCCCCCTATTTAACACACCTATGTCCACAAAGGACCTATAAGCTGTACATAAGAACTAATGAAGACAGACAGATGGCTTGTTTGGTGTATATACCATGTGTCTGTGTAAATCTGAGAACGACATGTGTTTTGCATCATGGTAGAGTTATTTTAAAGGTTTTGATTATTGTTAGTTGATTTTTTGATACCTGTTTTGATTTCTAATGATTTTGAGTATCACTTCTTGTTGTATCATTTTAGCTGTTTTTGGAATTTGTTGTTTTTGTATGTTTGGTTCCCTTTGTGTGTCCTTACTCCTTGGTTTTGTCTTCTGTTTTTATACATTTGTGTCTGTTTTAATGTTTAGTGTGACTCTTGTTGTCTGTGTTTTGAGTGTGTCTTTCAGGTTGCTCCCTGTTTTATTTTGAAGGTTAGTTTTCTGTCCACATCTTTGCCTGATTCCATAAATGTTCAAGCCTGTGTTTGGCTGTTCTGCTTCCCTGTGTGTTACCTTCCACGATCTCCTGCTTTTCCTTGCTTCCTCGTGTTTTGGAATTTCTGCCAGATTCTCATTTAGGATTTTGTTTTCAGCCTGAACTAAAGGCTTGCTTTTTGGTGTTTCAGTCTGCCTCCAGCATCCTGCATTTGGGTCCTCTCCACATTAAACTGACAGTGAAGTGGGGAAATCTCAATGTGCACTTTAGAAATACATATTTTCATAACTTTGTGCCTGTTTCTCCAGCGGAGTTTGGAAAGCTTTTTAAAAACTACCCAACAGCATGGTTGGAAGGTTTTATGTATACGCTAGACACTTAAGCAAAAAAACGCATTTAGAGGATTACAGCTTCTAACGTTCATGTAAAATATACACAGTAATTCCTCATCGCTGTTATACTGGTGGACTACAAAGCAAGTTCAACATACCCAGGGTATCTTTCAATTACTGGGATTCAGTTACCCTAAGATCAGCAATCAGGATAAGCATGAAGCTGGTTATCAACTTGTTCAGTCCACTCAGGGTTTCCCAATCTAGCTACAAGTGTGTTCACATCAGAGGGGTAGCATTAGTGACATGTGACCAGTCATAAACACAGGTAAGTCCACTGGCAGCAGAGCAGCTGATTTTAAAAAGAAAGATAAAACTACACGATGGAAAAAATATGAGGAAGTTAAACATGATATAGAGAAAAATTCTAACATAGGCTTAGACTATGTGCTAATTTGAGCCAAGGTCAGCAAGTACAAACAGGGAACCTGGTTTATATATAATAGGATTATATATTAATGCTTATAAAACAGTAAAATTGTTGCGGACAGGAAAGAGTCACAGAATAAAGTTGTCTAAGAATTTATATTTCTTACTGATGCTAACCAGGGAAACACACAGAACACAAAACAAGACTTTATATGCTACTGAAAAACTTTAGACCTTCGTACCATCCACACACAGAGGTCCGAGGGATATTCCAGAAATGTTGATGCTATTTTCCAGGGCATTGATTGAACAGTAGGTGGAGATTTTCTACTTGCTCTTTAACATTTCCCTAAAAACATACATTATTGTCCCACGCTTCACTACTCCTCATTTTACCCCCACCCTGTTGTTTCCTCCTCCCGGTCTTTTTAATGGTATTTACAAGAGGGCTGACATTCTTTTCTTACTCATATTTCAGGAGTACTAAATTTATAAATAGGCTATTAAAGCCTCCACAGGCAGCACAATCAGCATCCTTGGCCTCGAATCCTGTTGTCTTTTCATTCTTATAACTTTCAGTCCATCCAAGTAAGTTACCCAACTCCGCAACACCATCGGCTTTTAACTTCCATTGTTTTTATTGTTTTTGTTCTTTCTTCTCTTTTCTCATCAACACTGGAGACAGGACTAGACATACACACTGGGGACGGTTTTAGACAATAGGACACAGCTGGAAACAGAGGACAGGTGAGAAGGGAAGCAAATGACAAAGGAAAGGACAAAAGAAAAAAAACTAGCACAAAACAGGAGAGAAAACTAACCTTTGAAGCGGAGCATGAAATAGCAAACAGACACAAAACTCTGAGACATGAAGGCTAAGGCTAACTGAGATGATAGAGACGGGAACACATCAGGTCGCACAGACAAGA
This sequence comes from Bujurquina vittata, assembly GCA_015106715.1. Lineage (NCBI taxonomy): Eukaryota > Metazoa > Chordata > Actinopteri > Cichliformes > Cichlidae > Bujurquina > Bujurquina vittata. The sequence continues at coordinate 50,983 of VUQK01017418.1, forward strand.
CGGAAATGCTGAGGACTCTTAAAAACAAAAAGGAAGAATAGAACACCAGCCTGTGACTCCAAAGGTAAGAGTAAACAAAGGAGATTTGTGGGACCCGTTGTATTATTAAAATCACTTTTAAATAGTCAGTAATACCATGCAACACATACCCATGCGTACTAACTTCACTTCCCTGCATTCGGATATTATAATGTATATCTGTAATATCACTCTCAACAGAGCTATAAAACTTTATTTAAATGCTAATGTCTTTTGACAGATTAGCATACACAGGAGCAATATATTTTCTACTGTTTGATGGGACTCACAGCTGAGCTGTTTCACTCAGTTCAGATTCACTCTGAAGCAATTCCTCAGCCATCTATGACTTCACGTAAAAAAAGAGGTCCTTAAAATGTATTGTGTGGTGATGCATTACTGTTTGCCACTCTATTCAACCCATCCCATCTCTGAGGAGGTCAGAGGTCAGATTAAGGTTTAGATTTGCAAGAAGTCGATGTCTGTCTGCAAAGTAAGTGTACAGTCGCAACATTAAATGAGCAGTAAAATGTGAAATGAGGGCAAAACCGAATTGTTTTGTAATTTAAAAAATACAAAAACAAATGAGAAGTAAGTCATAAATCTGTTCCTGCTGGTTGAAATAGCTTGTGGGGGAAACATGTACGTGCACTTGTCTGTAATGTGTTGAACCTGTTCTCCCTCCCAGGGCATCAAATACTGCAGCTCTGTCAAAGCTGCTGGTGTCTCTGAGATATGCATAAGGTGTCCTTTGGTGCTGTGATGCACCAGCCGAGGCAAAAATTAGATGCCGAGAGCAAATGCTTCAACTACATATACAAGTGCTTTATGTATTCATTTATTTATCTGCGTGTCACAAGTTGGAAGTGAGTCCCAGCTGAAATGTTGATGATTTAGCTGTTGGACAAGTTTGGAATATAAATCGAGCTTCAAAACAGAACGAGAAGCATTTGATCTCAAGTTCTGGCTGAAGGATTCACTTTAAAGGCAGCCGAAGTGTCTTGAAAGATCAATAAACTCACCTTAACTACTTCAAATGTTACGAAATCATGATGAAATTATATTTTTCTTTATTTTCCAGGAATCTCAATCATCCCACATTGTCTCACACTCACAGAGGGGGCATTTGAAGTTTTTAAATCAGGACTCATCAAACGACCCCATCACCCTGTGCATCAAAGCCGAGTACTCCACCTAAGGATTGTACAGCCAGGCATGCACCGTGGCTCGCAGAAGTGATCGGGGTAAAAGGACCGGCTCAGTGCCAGTTTAGCAAGTGCCTCAGGCATATTAGAGACTGACCGATATGGCATTTTTAAGACCAAAAATGATATCTAGTGATTAAAAAATCTGATATATTGGCCTTTTTTTCTCTTTCAGACACATGAAACATAACACTTGTTCCCGCCCTGCCCAGTGCTGCTTGTGTGATCTAAAATACAATGGTTTTTGTGTTTGTGGCGTTCTAAACTCATGTTCCCAACAGGGAAGTTGCAAAATGCCCTCTGGTGGACAAAATATGCAAATCACTCATAACATGGTTGAAGGCTCCTCTCTTTTTTATTTATACACTGGTATAGATGCAGATACCAATGCATTGGCAACTAGCTATTATGAGCTGATATCGGCCTGCTCATAAATCAATCGGGATTTATCCTTCATGTCCAGTTTTCCCCCACAATTCTGGTGTTTCAAGATCTATAAAATGGGCACCTCTGGGAATGAGAGGACCTGTCTTGGCTTCAAAACAGCTATCATTGTGTTTCAGTTGGCCAGACAGAAGATAATTTCATAGACAATGTCGCAGACACACTTGTTCACTTCCAAGCTGGGTCTCTGCCGTCCGTCCGACCAAGGAAATGTGTGCTCTTACTTTCCAGCACAGCTGTTCTTCCCCTGTGGTAGTTTCAGCAGATAAGCTACACCCAGCTACACCTTAGTCAACCTTCTTCTTCCTGTTTGGATGTGGCCTCACTGCTGTTTATGCAACTGCGTTGTTTGTATAATTTCTTCATTATCGAGGTTGATATCAAGAATCTATTTTACAAAAGGATCCTGTGTAGAAGCAGCATAGTTTACAGATGTACATACATACATAATACATTTTATATGGGTGCATTACAAGGTTGTAAAATCACAATATTCATCATCGGTGATCATACATGGATGATATGGATGACTCAAAACATGTTTGAGCCTCTGAGCCGTGTCTTGATTTGAATTCTTTTGGTGGGATCAACTCAAGATATCATATGTATCAGATATTAATGCGGAGGAGTGGCAAAATTTGGTGCAATATTGCCAGAGCTGTTGGTTTAATGTAAAAAAAATAGAAAAAAAAATCACCAGTCAGACATGGCTACTAGAACCCTCTGAGGTTAAAGCCATGATAGGTGAAAACCCTAACACTCGATTTTGGAGAATGGCACACAATGGCTTTTTTAAAAAAAAAAATAAACGTGAATATTTTTTGATCCGTGTCTCGATGGCCAAGACCTTAGAGAACAAAAATTGTGATTGCCTGGGATTGTGCTCATTACCAATGACAACTCATGCCTCAGACGGTTACGATGGGAAATAAATCTTCTGACGCTGAAAGGGGCTCAAAACACAATGTAAAGTCAGTCTTTATTCTGAAACACATAAAAGATACATTAAAGTCTCAGCCTCTCCCTTTGTATTCCGTGTGCATATCGAGTTGTTTGGGTTCAGTTGACACCTATCAAATATTAATTACTGCATTTCTTTTGAAGTTGGAAGAATTCAAGCTGCTCTGGGTGAGTCTCCTCTGTTGTTGACTTCAAAGTAATGACCTGTGATGTCCGGCCCTCTGCGTCTTGCATCATATTTAGTCAATTTTTTTTCTGTCCCTCTCCTTTACACAGATTGGAGCCATGAAGGATGCCCTGTTTCTCAACTGTCAAAGGAAAGATGGTGGGGGTGGGCTGTAGACGAACAGCTTACAGTATCCGCTACCTCAGAGCCGTCTTCCTGTGTCTTCTCTTGCCTTTCTTTCCATATGGAGGGTGGTATGGCATCATTATCAAGAGGGAGGCAACCAACAAGTCAGAGAAATCGACAATTAGGAACCAATAAAGTGGAAAAGCATATTTCTGTATGCTAATGAGTCTTCCAGCAGCCACACTAGATTCTGATTAGGCTGCACCACTTTGCAGACGTTACTATTACTGTTATTTATTCTGTTTATGTAAAACCCCATTTATTTATTTCATCATCGGGGCCACAATACGGGGCTAGCGCCTTTGGTGGGCTTTGAAAAAGAAGTGACAGACGGGGGAAGAAAGCTAATTTGATTCATGAGTAGATTTAATGGAAGAAACAGTGAAGCGTGAGAGCATCTATAATGTACCCCCAGCGACTGTTCCCCATACGTTCTCCCCAGCTGTCACGGGCAGTGAACGGAGAGCAGACACAAGAAGATGTTCTAGTTTTCAAGCTGAAAGGAGCAGACAGGGTAAATGCTAAGTGGTATAGGTGGTCCAACCTCTGGCTGCCTCCGACGCAACTACGATGATCAAACATGTGAATGTAGAGCCCAAGCTCACCGTTAGAAGTGATTCATCTGCACAGCCGGCTGTCTTTCTGCTTCTTGTCAAAAGCAATTTAAAGCTAAATGTCAATTAATCCTATCTAATTGGTGTCAGAAGACACGTTCAGAAAAGAGAGATCTCGTATAGCTTTGATGTTTTAGACCTTTTCCCCCCCTCCCTTTCCTTTGTGCCCTGCACATCTGTGATTGCCTTTATTAGTTTTTGTGTATTTGTGTAGTTTTGGATCCTGCTGGAATAAAATAACATTAGAAGCCATTTAAAACACCACCCCGGTGCCAAAAGACGAGAATTATCTCACATTTTGTCATAATGATGCGATTTGCATTGCAAAGCATCTGTCGGAGGCCTCTGCTGAATTTGCCAGAGACCTCATCACCTCCACTGTAAGCAAAATTTTGAGTTTCTGACTTACAAACAGCTCGGCTTATAACCAGCACAGAGGAATTCAGATTTGCCTCGTGCTATTTTAAACCTGAGTATACGTTTTTTACACTTTTCAGACCCTGGCATCAATAAATTTGAGTGATATTTTCATTAGAAACGGTGGAATCTTTTCCCCACCCACTACCGAGGTGCATCTCTCGCAGGAAAAGTGCAAAGTAAGCCAAAAGAATGAATAATAATTTTCAATTATTTGAAATACAGTCAGCTACATTTTTGCTTATGCTGAACTTTGGTTCAGGAAGTGCTGCTTAACTGAAAGCACATTCAACTGGAAGCTTATCACACTTTCACAGTTGGACAATAGAGTGTTTGACTTTGTGTCTGAAGGGATATTGCTTGCCATTCATAAAACCGTGCTTCCATGGAGACACCTGAGACAACCTGAAAGACAAAAGAGCCAATGAACCAGCAGAAACACATCCAATCTGATAACAGAGGAAAAAGAAACGACTCATTGGAGATCCCCTTGTTCCCTTGATATTGCAGCGCAGGTATCTCACCTTTGGGTCTAAGAGGGGCCTTTGAATCTCATGTCAGCCAGAAAGACAATGGATCAGGTGGCTGAGACTGCAAGTATGGGGAGTGTGGCAGGGGTACTCTTCTTTCTCTATGCATGCTAAGATGTTGTGTACAGGAGAATATGATGAGGGTGAAAGGACAGACTGGAAAAGATGATGAGAGGGGAAAAAATGTATATAGAAAAAGGTGAAAAAAAAAGAACTGTGAGCACAGGGTGTGGTTGTGTCAGCATTATTTAAAAGCTCTCATTAACCTGAGCCTGAAAGCAACAAAATCAATAGTCAGTGCAGAAACACAAAGCATTTCAAGGAGCTTAAACCGCTCCGTGTTCAGGCCTCAGATTCATGATGAGAAGTGGGGTTAAATTCACTGAGGAGAGATAACACAGGGTTGTCCAGGTCAGGGATCACCCGTCTTCCACTGGCTTGGCCTGAAACCAAACGCGATAAACAGCACACTGATCAGGGTATCTGAATTTGTGTGATATGGTGGGTCCCCTTCATCTTGAATGTCCGCAGACTGCTTTGTTTGTGGGAGGAAAGTCACGTGAAAGGATGCAATAAGGAAGCTGCTTTACAAGTCAAGCATCTCAAACCATCTAAGTGGATGTGTTGGCCAGAAAAGGCTGTATGTACAGGAATTGCAGAAAAAAGGTTATGCTAGCTATAAACTGATGTTGAGCCCACCCTGGTGATGAAAGTCTCTCCTGAATCTTGTTCACCTTTTTCTTTATGTGTGGAGTCCTTTGTGAGTCATTCCCGGCAGATGGCACCTACCTGCTCTGTTTGACAATCTGATCCAATTCATCACCAAATGGTGATCAACTGACAAGCCTGCTCCAAAACATGTAGCCTCAGGTCAGTGACAGTGACCTTTGGCCCATGTTGTTCTGGTACAACGCACCATTAAGAATCAGCCACTACAAGCCGCCACTCATGTTTTCAGTCTGGCAACAAATTTGCTGTAATGCTCAACATCTCACTTATCCAAGCTTCAGCCTTAATGCTGCTGAGCTACCAGCGGACGTGCACCATCAAATACACTAAAAGAAATGTTACCATAAAAAAGACTTATCTCAGGAGGGTTAAACCAAATATTTTCCTCCAGGTCATTTTGTTTGAGCTTCAGTCTAATAGTATCATTGGTCATTTATGTTCATGAGATCATGACAAAGTTTTCACACAGCATTTGAGGCATTTTCACCTTCAGTTTGAGCACCGTATTCAACGCCTGAGGCGCTGCAATCTGCCGGGAGCGCAAAGTATGACGGCAGTTTTACACTGTGACATCGCGGGTGCAGGAAGTGTTTTGCTGCGCTATCGAGACTGAAGGTGAAGTGTTTCTCTGCTACATGAATTTAGGGAATAAAATGAAATGATAAATCAGTTTAATCCATTTCAAATTCACAGTTCTTCAAATAAAAGCAAACACGTTTAGAGCTTATGTGAAGCTGTAAAACTAATTGTCTGTGAGCAAATATCGATTTTTAGATTAGAGTGTGCGTTTGTTTTATGTATCAGGATCATTCTGTTTATAGCCTGCTATCATCTACTTTCTTTGCAATACAGCAGGGCTGCTGTAATTGTATTCACAAATACAATATAGAGGCTTCAGAAAGATAAGTTTAAATTGAAGGTGACAGAGAAAAAAAAACAGAAATGGGGGGGAAAAAAAGGAGAATAAGAATAGAATAAAGGGCAGGATAAACTGAAGGGCAGATGGAGATGTTGAAGCCAACAGCACATAGTGTCGGCTCAAATGGACCATGAGGGGGCAACTTCTGGCTCCTGGAGGATTTTCTTCAGGTCATCAAGCATCACATCGTGGAGACGCGAATGCAACTATGGTCACGGCTGCAGCCACAGAGACACGGGCTCAGCCAAAACCCCGCTCAGTTATTTCCACATCCATGACTCATCCTAAACCCAAAGTCTTCGTCTTTATTCTCTCCTTCATTTTCTCTGTCTGACTGAGCTAAACACTCTGATGCAAAGCAGAGTCTTAGCACTTGTGTGACTGTGACCGTCCTGTGCCTTCACTTGGAGAAAACAAGCATAAAATATATGAAGAAAAAGAAAGAAAGAAACTCGATTTTGCCTTCATTAAAACATCTGAATATTTCTGGCCCGATAGATTTTCTGCTCCGCTGGCTGACTGCATCCGAGTCTCTCTTCATATCTCTCTCGCCCACACCAGTGCAAAAATATCAGCATACCCTAGAAATATAAATCAGGCGCACTCTGTGCTTTAGATAACGCCTGATACTGTCACAGTTCTGTCACCGGCGCTGGTGCGTCGATGTTTTTGCCCTTTAGATGCCCCGACATAATCGTGACCTACCATTGCAGATACGGGCATTTTGTAAACCCCCTAATTGCAATACAGTTCACCTGATTACTCCATTAATTAAAGAAAGAGGACAAAGGTCCAACAGTGCTCAAGAAGCTTTGGAAGTGTTCTATGATATGGCTGAAGGTGAGTATGATAGTGAGCCATCATTCATATTGGCATACGTGCTTCTGAGTGATGCTGCTTCTTGACCACAGCTCAACCTCTTTGAAGGAAAGGAATAAATCTAATCCTTTCTCAGTCTTGCCAGCCAGGCCAGGCAGCTCTCACAGAGAGTAAAGCCTGAGGCATAGATTATATCCTTTTCATCTGTTGCCAGAGTTTAATACTTGAATAAAAACCACTTTGGGCCGGGTTAAAGTAGGCGATTCAAACAGCACTGTCATCAGAGACTCCTCATTCTGGTTCCTGTCATTAATTATCCTGTTGTCATGGACTGCATATTAAATAATAATAAAAAAAAGTCCCTAAATGACCTAATTGTGTCTAATGACTTTAGAAGTACTTTTATTTAAGCAGGTGTTTGTTTCATCTTAACGGGCTTGACAAACTCAAAGACTCTGAGGTGCAGGTTAAACCTCCCTTGAAAAAAAAAGCCTGTCAGCTTAATGGCCCCTGCCTTTCGCTGATAACCGCCGAGGTGTCTCCCGCTCTTTGGAAGCAGGTGGATAAAGCAGCTAAAGCCTTTGTGTAAAGGCACCGTGAAACATAGCCCACTGTCTTTTTATTTCGTTTTTTTTATTTTATTTGAAGTGACTTGACATTCAGCTCAGGATTTTGTTTGAAAAATGCTCCTTTCCTCCCAAACTCCTCTGTTTACCTTCTTTAAACTCCAGCATGTTATTTCAAGTTGGCGCTGCCCTCTTGTCCTTGAGAGTAACTTACAGGTCGTCTGTCTTTTGCGTTTTGTTTGAATTCCCTTTACAAGTTGATTGAGGGTGTCAGTCACAGAGGGACACGCTGGCAGGGCGAATGGTGGGAGCCAAGGAGTCTGTCAAACTCCATCTCTGCTATGAAAATGGAACTAGAAGAGCACAACTCTCAGTACAACCGCGGGACATTGAGGAGAGTGCGCACAAGAGGAGGAGGAGGAGGACGTGTGACGAGAATGCCAGAGCACCATGTCACTGCTGATGACAGTCAATTTGTCTGAAAGTCAAGGGGCTTTGAGAGGTGCACTCCATTGCAGGCAGCAGCAGAGCTGATGGTATTAATAAGGGGAGTGCTTACCTGTTTTCCAGCGACATACCATACAAGAGCATGCATGTCCCACCAATTATCTACACAGCAACTGTACCCTTTAACCCATCTATCCATTTCTGGCCTGTTCTCATCCCCCGGAAAATTTAGAGCATTTGTATTGCAGAGGAAGCGATGCAATGATGTTGTTTCACCCATGCAAAACGAAAATAAATAAAAAAAATAAATCAGAAGTTTTGTGCTCCAGTAGAACATTGTGTGACTTTGACATATGATACTAAAATTTCAAACGGTTTTGTTCCAGCGTCCTTCCGCTTCCTCGTCTTCTTCTTCTCGCCAGATTGGTTCTATTTAAAGCATGAAGTCTATTCCTGTTTTACACCCAAAACATTAAAATATTATGTATTATTCATGCACATACGTGCCATTTAAATGTTTATGGAGATTTCCATTAAAAGAAAACTCAGTATTTTTTGTATATTCTTTAACTCCTTTTATTTTGCATCCTCCTAGTTTTTCAAATAAATACAAAACAAGTAATTATTTTCATAATATTAATATGGGTTTTCACTTTCCAGTAATGCCAGAAAAAAAAAAAGAATATCTCAGGAAAATATGCGCTGAATTTTGTGCAACATTCAGAAGAACCAAACTGCTTATTGTACCTTATCCTTAAATGCTGCTTGTCTGCTTTTGATATTATAGCTTTTATTTTCTTAATCCTATTCTCAGAATTATCAATTAAGTGGCACATCACATGAAAGAAGCTGTTTTGATTGTATTTTTTTCCCTCCTGGAGAAAACACTGGAGTTTTTAAGGCCCTTGGACACCAGCAGTTCCCTCGAGTACTGTGGCCTCTAGGGAGCAGCTTTCTTTGATATGACCTTCTGTGCTTTCTTTGTGTGTTTCCTTTGATACACACTGGGTCACCAATGGCTGATGTTTTTCTCCTCACATGGATGTGTATAATACACTCTCGGGGCTCCATAGTGACAGGACATATTGAGCAGCAGAAGATGGCTAAATAAATAATTCAGATTAAACCTTTTGGCAAATTGTATTCTTTTATTCTGTTGTTGTCTGTGACAATATATTTATTTTAAAGCAGCTTAAACTTGGGAAAGTTGAAATCATTTATCACAAGTAGGAATATACATATACTGAATATACATCAATACCTAAAACACTACAATTTGTTTAGGCTTAAAATCGTCCTTTGTGATAAGGGTTGCAGTCGGAAAAAGGAATCAGCAGTACTGAGCCGGCCAATCACAGTAGTTGCCTGCTGTGCTGATGCAACGTGGAGTTACATTTCTTGGAAGTTGCACATCACGTTAAGCCATAGGTTGTGTCGTAGGGTTTCAGAGGGGTTACAGTGTAGATTTCCCACTGAGGCACGAATCCCCAGTAAGACTGGTTCTACCAGAGGTGTCTTCCTGTTAAAAGGGAGCTTTTCCTTCTAACTGCAGCCACATGGAACAAGATAACTTTTAAAAGGTACCAGATGACCTGTAAATGCATTTATGACTTGATTACTGTAATACATTTCTCGCCTGCCTATATGTCACCATCTGTGGCAGAGCTCCAGATTACTACTTGCTGACAAGAGAAAATGCTAAATTATCACAACAGCGACTGTCTATCGTTGTACATGCTTGTTATTAAATATTCGAGTCACTTTGGTGATCCTATATTGGGCTCAGCTGGCTCTTACCGATGGCTTTGACGTCTGATCTTTTGGCCCTTTATGAGCTCACAACTAAAATCTCCTGGCTGAACGCGTCTGGCTTTGGCTAAATCTAGGCTCAAGACCAAAGATGACTGGCTCTATCCCATCTGAGACCCTGAGCCTAAGATACTGCGTGGAAAAAAAAATAATAATAATAATAATAATTTTAAAAATCTACATAGAATGTTAATTATATGTTTAGAATTTTTGCGACTGGTTTCAAATGATAAAATACAAAAATAATTATTTAACCTATTTGTATCTAAGCATTAAATTTCTCTTGAATGACACTGCAGCAGAAAGACATTTCAAGCCATTTTTAGCGCATTCATAATAAATAGAATTTTCA
>VUQK01017419.1:9963-22415 GCA_015106715.1 Bujurquina vittata
GTTTTGTTATGTTTTTTGGTTGGAGGGGAGGTGAAGGGGGGGGGAGGGGGGGGGGGGGGGGAGGGTATAATTGTGTTGTGTCTTTGTGAGGTTTTTAGAATTCACCCATACTCCTCAGTGGGAATGTGTGACTTCTCCTCGTACGAGTAAATAAACTATGTAAAGGAATCTTGTCTCACGTTTGATAACTAAATTTCCATAACACCATACACCTGTAAAGTTTCATTCCCGCACAGGACTGATGCTGAATGTCTCATAAAAAATAATTACATTTTGGTTTCATACTCACATATACCTGAATTGGGATAGGCAGGTAAGACGATGGATGGATTTTGATTTAATTTCTGGCCTTATTTGCGTGCTACAGAAGGAGTAAATCATCAAATGTGGAGTCGGTCATCAGCGGCGTATTTATCATCAATCAGAATGAGTCTGTGACACACTCCTGATATGGATTGTCACAAGTTGGAATGTCTGAGACTCTGCCGTGATGAAACAGCCAATTACTGCTTTAGCAGAGTATAAGCAGAAGTACCTCACTAAATCCTCACTTTTAACACCTCAGTTAAAGCCAGCTTTACAATTTAATCTCGTAGCAAACTACAGAGACGGGAGGCATTTTATCTCTCAAGCAGAACGCTTATCATTCAGTGTTCTGACTCGAAATAAGCTCTGGTAGCTGCAGGAGTGCACGGGGTTATGAAGGAGATAAAAATACTTTGCTTTTAAAGTGAAGTGTCTCTAATGGTCACAGCTAACGAAGTGATATTCTGACTGCCACTGACACTGTGCACCATGTTATTGATCCTCACCAGCTCTCCCTCACTCACACGATGTATCTGAAAATGTGTAATTGCAGCATGCGTTGAGTCATTTTCATGGATTTTATTCTCTATTCTTAATGTCAAAATTATGTGAATCTACTTTTTTACACCAAGAACTGCATTATGAAAATTATAAAAAATAAAGAAATAAACAGTTAAAATTTAAAAACAGCATTTTATTTAGCCATGTAGCAACATTTGACATCACAAAAATAAATGGAAAAACAAAGTTTGTTTATTAAAAAAATAAATAAATAAAAATCAAAGTTTCATTAAATGTGCACTCAAATCAAATCTCATTTAACCACAACCGTATCCTTGAGATGCCACTTCAGTACACAGCGTTTCACTGCTGTGTTTGTTTAGATTTAATGCAGAAATATTAGCAGAGGTTCTTGTGCCCAAAATATAAAACAGTGAATCAATGCAGTGTTTGTTTGCATTTTTCCTGGATTCCTAGAGATTCAGTGTTCTGAGCAAGGTGAATCATCACTTTGCCGTGTGAGTGTATAACTTACTGAGGTTAAAGAAACACGAGGTGCAGGCCCACCCATGTCTTTAAGCGTATTTTGATCAGCACAACAGAAACACTTAAATAAAAAATGACAGATGAAGTGCGTGATTCAACGTCCACTGAAACGTAACAGAAGAGCGGCAGCGCTGCACACATCGCTGTACAACATGTTTAACATTAAAAGTCATAAAATGATGCACATTTGTATGTAAAAAATATATACTGATTTTTTTTTCTTTAACTTCCTTTAATTCAGAATCAGCCTCCGCCTCACACGTTCAATATCAGTCGGGCTCGTCTGTAAACTTATCGCCACAGACAAGCTTTCTCTCCAAACTTTTCAAACTGTGTATATACATATATACATACATACACACACACACAAACTTTATTTAGCCATATAATAATTTGCAAGGAAAACTTGCAAATTACAAAAAAAAATATTGCTGCTACTGTGTTCATTTGGCTGCATCTTTACAACTGACCTGAGGGGAAAAAAGCCATTAAGACTCCCTGGAAGATCAGTAATAAATATATTCTAAAACCCTCAAAGCAAAACTTACATACCTTCAACCTAAATTTGATTTATTTAGTAATTCTCTCAAGGGCGCCTTTAAACAAAATCTGCAGAAAATAACTCAGTGCAAAGAAACCCCAAACCCCAATAATCCATCTCTGAGAACATGTTACTTTGTACAATCTGACTGCTGTAATGAGCACTTCATAGATCATCTGATCACATCAGGAACATATGGACAGCTCCAGTCACTTCATGTCTGTAGTGCATTTATAAGTAACACATACTCGGTATTCAGATGCTTCAGTCATCTGAAAATATTCAAGTATTACCACTGGGTCCTGCGTCAATGTAAACAATGTCCCAATGAGCAAATTCAAGAAATAAAAGGCAGCTGAAGCCCACAATAACCACAACAACTAAAGAGCGTTCCCTCCATATCTGACCCCAATTATTCTCTCTGCCTTGAAATTCAGAGAGTTTGGCCAATTATATCCTGGAGTGATTAGTCACAGAGCCTTCGGTGCAATTAAAGAGCGTAGACCGGCCAATTTAGCGCTCAACTGGGTCAAAAACACTTGACTGGGTGGCAGTTCACTTTAGGACGCCAGACAGTGCAATCTAACTGAAGTGCTCCTTGTATGTACAGTTATTCTTTTTATTAAGTATACATGGTATTTAAACCATTTGATAAATTGCAGTCCTGCTTATCTAGCTGCCACTTATGTCATTTACTGTGTCCTCCTGGAAGAATATTTTATCTTCAGGTAACAACTATGATCCCTCCTGTTCATGTAACCTGCTTCATGTAACTGTCTTTAATTTGTATTTAGATGAACTTGAGACTCTCAGCAAGTCTTCTAAATTTGTGTTTAACAGTCCTGCTATTGTGTCTGCATCCCCTGTCTAGACTGGAAGTTGTCTCATAGCCAGACAAACATACATGAAGTGTACAAAGTTTGACGTGTGTTTTAGCCTGCCCCCTGCTGAATGTCCCCCTGGACATTCTTCGCATAGTTTTCCAGACAGATGTGCACACGCTGGGTGAAGTAGCTGGGGTCAGAGATGGCCTGGAGGAGGTCCGTTTGGATCAAGGTGATATCATACAGCTCAGAGGTGCAGGCTGGGCGAGTGTCAGAGCCACCGTGATCCAAGAAAACCTGCGAATCACACACACACAGACACAGACACACACAAGCAGAGAGAGAGAGCAAAAGAAAACAAGTTAAAAGTGTCAAAAAGTCATGTTTCGCTTTCTGGGGCTCAGCTACAGTCTGCGTCTGTGCACTGGTGGCCTGTTAGCTTTCGCACTGAAAAATCTGTCTGCCTGCACACAATTGTGCACCCCAGCTCACCAGAGATGATCACAGTTTATAAATCAGGACGCCTGTGAGATTCTCTGGTTTTTGTCTTTTAGTTGTTTCAGAAATGAATTTACTCAACTGTTGTTTTTTTACAGGTTTATGAACAGTTTTTCTGTAGTGTAACATTTGTTAAAGTTTTTACTGCTCAAAACATTTTTTAAACCAACATTTACTCTGTTACTGCACCTTTTTTTGTATTTTACTTTTTGCATCCTATCTCTTCTGCAACCCTGACTTCAATAAGTGGCAGGAAACAGATGGGCGCCGTATCCCAGCTGCGCTGCTACTTTGCTCAGCTCAGTGTAACTGTGCACTCTTCTGATCAGCGGTGGAAAAATGCAGGTCTGGCTCAGAGTGTGGGCGTTATACAGAGCCTCAAAATACATACGACAAACGCACACTCGTGAAAGTTACTCAAACGGGCTGGAGCCGGTTGCCAGCAGCTCACCCACACAACCCATCGTGTATGTCAATGAACACCTACTGAGCGATGCAGAAAACAAAATGCCATCTTAAAATTACAGAAGCTCATTACATTCACAAAAGAACCCATTTTGGAAACCCTGTATCCTCATACAAAGTAAAATCTAGTATTATGAACTAATTTAGTGTTTTTCCAAAATGTAAACAAATACATGTGTGAGTAAAGTATGTAAAGTTTTAAAAAAATAAGTGGGATTACCTTTGGATTAACGATTGTATCCTCGTCATTCTGTCGTATGTTGTCATCTATAAAGATGTGCTGTACATGCTCGTCAAAGGGGTCGACCCACATTGGCTTCCCCCCGCGGATGGAGAAGGTATTAGCAGCCCACCTGGACAGAAAACAAAGACAGGGAAAGATTAGGAAAAGATCAGAAAGATGTGAAAATCCACAATCAGGCTTTCTTTGAGAAGCGTTGAGCCAACCAGTCAAAGTGGTCCTGAAATCCTCCCAGACCCTGCACAGAGCTGAAGTACTCGTACAGGCCTCTCTCCCCATCGCGAGAGGACACACGATCCTCGGCTCGATTCAGGACGATTCCCCTCTTGCTGCAGCGGATCTTGCCTGGAGTCATATCCACGCTCAACTGAGCCGGGAGCAAGAAGAAGAGTCAGAGTCAGAGAGATAAAGAAGGAGGGAGAACAGCTCAGATCTCTGTGGTAAGCAAAAAAACAAAAACACTTATTTTAAATGATTTTGTTATTAAAAGTACGGCCTCTGGCAGGCAGGACTTGACCTAAATTAATTGTGATATCAGCTAAAAGTCTTGCAGATTTAAATTTTTAAAAGGCTGTGCCACAACAACTCTGCCATGCTGCAATATGGATACTTTAAGATAAAAACTCAAACTATCAAACATCACAGAAAAGCTTAAAATGTCCTCAGGATAAACTGGAATGGTGATTCCTTTTTTCCTGACAAAGAATTTGAGAAATCTGCCTGCCCATTCAGCTGCTCATATTTTGGCTGAAAGTCATCCTCTGTTATCAGTGTTTGTAGTGTGTGTGTGTGTGTGTGGGGGGGGGGATGTTTGTTTAGCTAACTTTGTAAGGACATTAAATCAACAACAGAGCATTCACAGGCAAGCATGAAATTCTTTCCCTAACCTAAACCTGAGTCTAACCTCAACTGTAAACCCAAATTTTATCCCTCCAACAGGCCTTTAAAGAGGTGATGAAAAACATTACTACTCACCAAAATGTTCTAATATTGACAGGATTTCAGAACTCAATTCTCATAAAGCTAGCTGTACACGCATTAAGTGAGTGTATCCTTATAGCTTTGGATTCCCGAAACAGTAGCTGCACATTTAGGGTGCATCTGTAAATTGTAGCTACAAAAATAACTTGGCACTAGTCAGGCTAAATACCTGCAAAGGTCTCTATACTGAGTGCTAATTAGCATAACTGAACAATTTAACAGTGAAACATGAACATGGCAACCAAAACCTGCTAAATGCACCTCAGCACTGTCTCTTTCTGTGTCTGCATTCACCTCAAAGCACCACTGAGCTGAGCTACAGCCTAACAGAGCTGTAAGTGCCCCAACAGCACTTTGCCTTGTTATGTATTTAAAGGTAGGACATCATCTTTGTTTCTCGTATGCATAGTACTCTATTTTTAAGCATAAGCCAGCTAAAGACAGCTGACCTACAAGTAGTCAATTTAATATTAGCACTGGTTCTGATGAGCAGTCTGTTTCTTTGCGGTTTTCCCCCAGCGCTCTGCATGCTTTTACTCCCTGGTGAATCAAACACGAGGGATTTTCTGTGCACTGACAGCATAGACAGACTAACCCCCTTATTAAAAAGCTTAAAATCATCATGGAGCGCATTTGCATAACATTCTACATTTGTGAAATACAATTTCTTTTAAAAAGCGAGCATATGATCTTATAGCGGTGTAATAATAAACTTAGCACAAACAAATAAGGAAAATTTATGTTTGGTGGATTATTTCATTGTTGTAAATGTTTCTTGGCAATAAATCACATTCCGGTGGAAAGCCTGTTAATATCCCTTCAAATGGAGCCACATTTGTAAGGAAAAACCAATTGTTGGTCAAGCAGCAGAGTTGAGTATGTGGGTTGTACCCAAGAAAAGCTTGCCAAATCTTCTCTGCAAATGCCAAACAGGTTATTCTGCTACAGATTCTTTTTGGTGTTATTTATTGGACTGACTGAAGTCTGAAGAAACAAGAAATGTTGGCATTAACATTCATTTAACAAAGAGGAACCTCAGCAGCATGAGGAAGAACCACACAGCCTCAACAGCCTTGCTCCTCCTCCTCATGCTGATCACACGCTGCTGTGGGACACCATCCCATATTTCAACCAGCATTTGTTGCAAGTCAGCCAGTGTAGGTGTGTTGGTCACTCTGGCATAAACAGTATGCACAATCTGATCCTACAAGTGTTCAGTGGGGTTGGGGTCAGGACTGTGGGCAGGCTGTTCCATCCTCTCAACTCCCAAATTCTGGAAGTCGTCTAAGATAAACCCTGCTCTGTGGGGGTGAGCATTGTCATCTTGACAAGTTTTTCATGGGTGCAACCCATGTACTCAACTCTGCTGCTCAACCCATAAATGCATTTTCCTTACAAATGCGGCTCCATTTAAGGGGAGATAAACAGGCTTTCTAATGGAATAGGATTTACTGCCATGAAACCTTGTTACAGCAAAGAAATAAGCAACCAAATACAAATTTCCTTACTTTTTGTGCTAAGTTAAATTGGCTGTGCTGGTCTACATTCACAATTAGGTACACGGACACCACCAAATGCAAAGATTAGAACATTGAGATGGAGTTGGCTTGAACTGTTAATTAACCAAGAATGGACTCATTTAATTGGACCCCTTTCCCAGTGCGCACACAGCTGCACTGAAGAATTCACTGAAGCACAAAGACAACTGAAGTTCCCAAAATGAGCAGTCACATTAGGTCCTGCGATTGATCTCCATCCCTGCTCAATCTGTCTCAGCACACAGATTAATAGCATCTGACAGGAAGCTGTTTGAATAAGATTTCCACTGAGCTCTTCTTCACAGAGCTAACTGTGGCTGACAGACTCACTTTGAGGGCATCTTATCCATTCTCCGCCCACCCAACCCCCTCCCCACATCTATCCAGCCATCCTTTCCAATCTAAGCTCTTCTCAGAAATAATGGACTCCACTCCAGCGCACTAACAGATACAAAACCCTCCGGGTGACGAATCAAGTAGATGCATGTTTGAGACCACCTGTGTGAGGTGAAGTTTTCCTGTGTAAGAGCGCAGAAGACTCCATCAATTTTTACTGGGGAAGGCTAAAACAAACACAAAAGAGAGCTGGCCACATTACAATACTCGCAGCATAGCTACAATGAATTCCATTGGTTAAAAAAAAAAAGCAAATGAGCAAAACATTAATAATTAGGCTTCTAATTATCGTGCTCTATTTAGTGTTTTAAAAGTGTTTGAAGTTGCCTTCTTTTATTCTTTAATGATGTGAGACTTGGTTTAAAGTGTAACTAAAATAAGCTAGGCCAAGTTCTCAAGTAAGATGAAACATCAGCTCGATGTGCATGCAAATTGAATAAGTTATGGTTATGAGATCACTTATTATTAACTCAGTCCTGATTTAAGTGCTGGATGTGGCACATGAGGGAAGAACTTCAGCCTCAGCTAGTGACAACCAGATAGTGAAAGCAGCAGCACTTTTAAGCTAAGCAGGAAGTGAGACCGTGTCTGTGTGTGTGTGTGTGTGTGTGTGTGTGTGTGTGTGTGTGGTCTCAGTGAAACCATTTGGAGAAGAAACAAATGAGTCATGGCATAATTTCTCAGAGAAAAGTCTACACAATATGAAGAATGGCAACTATGTGATGAACCAGTGCAGCCAGGCCAGAGTCAAGCTCAGCCTGTAGATCAGCTCATCTCAGTACCAGCCCACATCACCTGATCGCCTCCCACACATCCTGCAGACCTTTTTAAAGCTTCTAAAAGCCAATGATCTATTTTGTGATGTGGTGGCAGAATGTGACAGTTCTGAATAAAGATATTTTCATGTACCTTGTTAAAAAAAACTCCATATGAAAAATTAAAAGCATACAAGTTTCTGGACTCATGCTTTTTTTTTTAAAACTTTGCAGTCATTTCCAAGAATTCTGAGATTAGTTGATGGAATTGTTGTCTCATAGACTCATGCAGTACCCACAGGTCGAGGCAAGGGCATAAAAATGCAGCTGTACAAGATGTGGGTGCTCATAAGTCAGAATACACACTGCTGGAGCGAACAACGAAGGAAAAAATCCAGACTTTTAGAAACCATGGATGTCTTTTCCGTCCTCATGTTTAACCACAGTGTTATCACATAGGACCATAAGTATGAGATCATGAATACAAGCGGTGGAAATGAGCTTCCTCTGAAGGGTGTCTGGGTTCATTAGAGTGAGGAGCTTGGACTTTCAGGAGGGACTTGTTATGCCATCACTGCTCCAGATCAAAGAGGAAAAAGCTGAGACAGCTCAGGCATCTGAATAGGAAGCTTCCTAAATTCCTCCTAGGTGAGGTGTTTTGGGAATGTCCTACCAGGGGCAGACCCAGGATTACATCTATTGACTGGCTTGAGAGCCCCTTTATATTTATTAACTACGCTGAACTGTCTTCATGTGTGTGAAAGACTTCATTTCAGGTAAACCAAATCCTGGAAACATTACCTGATATGAAATGCACTCAATGTCTTGTAATCATAAACCTATACATTCTACCTCAAAGAGTGTCTCCTAGAACACTGAAGGCCATCCTTTTAGCATTTCCACCCCTGCTCCTCCATTTCATACTATTTCTGACTTTATGTCACATATGCTGTCATTATTGGCAAGCGGCTGAGAAGTAGTCAGTCTCATTAAAACTCACAGATGAGCATAATCCTAAGTTACCTTTAGCTGAGGCAGATCAGGGAACAGCGGATGTGCCCCGTCGAGTGCTCGGGATACGGCTCTCAGCACACGAGGTAGGTCGGTTCCAAACGTACGGAAGAGGACGGCAAACTCCCGACCTTCCTGTGAAAGGTCTCTGAGCAGCTGGAAGAAGGAGGGGAGGATCCAGTGGTACAGGCGTCCGTCTTCTCCTTTTACAGACAGCTCTTTGTCTCCCTGCAGAGGACACGGAGCCAGAAAGCAGTTAGCAGCGTCTAATTGCATCAGCGTACCAAACTGGTTTTCAATAAGTGCAACAGCTGATTTAATGAAAAGCAGCAGTTCGCTGATAACCCAGATGCAGGCAACAAAACCCGACTGTAAAAGTGAGGTACGGCTAGAAAGTGTGAAAATGAACTGAGAAAGTACTTAAATAATTAATGTTGAATTGGTGATCCCAGCGTCATAAGGCAAAGGTTAAATAAAAAACAAAATACTCCACTCGATTCCTGCCAGCTGCCACTGAACTAACAACACTGCACTGTATATAGACAGGTTCCAGGCTTCTCTCAGGTCACTGAAAACTCAAAATCTGACAAGGAGTAATAAGAGGGTAATGATTTTCTCTCAGGGCTCAGCAGAAGCTTTACAGACTTCAATAAATACAGACTTTCCAAAAAGCCCGCTGGACCGATTCGGTCACACAGGACACCTACATTTACACCCTCAGGCCAGCAGAGCAGATTCAGGTGCTCGTCCAGAACCTTACGGAAGCGACGCCCAGCACCAGAGGTGAAACCAGGAATGCGTCCAAACTGGGAGTAGTAGCTTACAGCATCACTGCGGGGTGGGAGCAGAGAGGGTGAGTCACTCAACCATTCCCACGTTCCTGCACAGAGATGATGAGAACAACACAATTAACAACTGGACACAGGAGGCAAAGGGTTTATATCCAAGGCTCTCGCTTTCTCTTTATGTATCTATACTGAAAATTCTCTAAAAACCTAATATCGTTCATTCATTCGTGTAATAATAGAAAGCAACATTTCAGCCTTAGTGGGACTCACATTCTGCCAAACATTAAAGGAAATAACATGAATTTATAAAAGGTCCAATTCCACATTTGCGTTAAATAAAAAGGTAACCTGTGACTTTAGATGTCAGTGATTTTATTGATAAACCGGTATTCAGGTTAGGGAAAGTAGAAGGAGCTTTAAAATTCAGGTAATTTTAGTTCAGCGTTCCTTCAGCACAACAGCAGCAGTAAGTTCCCCCGCGTCAGCTGACCGGGAGCACACGCATTCCCAGCATTCCTGCGTGATAATGAAAAGCACCATTAAGTCCACTTTACCGTGTCTGCTCTTCTTCCCCCAGGTGACGGTGGTCAGAAAGCAGTCCAGAGCAGCTACCGTCCCCTGACACGTCACGGCGTCCGACACCAGGATGGTGTTGTTTAGGTCAACATGCAGGACCAGCTTTTTCTTCGTCGGCTCATGATGTGAGGACCAGATCCCCCGAGGGACTGTCACCGTGGGGTCACCTACCTCCCACACACAGTCGTGGACCTCTCTGCTTTCCGTCCCGTCATCTTCTCCAGCTCGGCGGCCAACCTCCGCCATGACAGTGACAGCGTAGTTGATGAAATTTTTACAGCTAAAGTTTCCTACCTGAGCGGCTCAGGACTGACTCATGGTTATTTACCGGCACTTCCCGGTCATCCCTCACCCAGCGGCTGCTGCTTCTTCCTCGGCGGGTCTGTAGTTGAATGCAACGAAACGGCATGTAACAGCGCCACCCTCTGTTCCCTCCAGCTTTACCGTTTTGAAAACGGGAATCACCCAAGATTGTGGCGTCACCTACACACAGCTGTTTGGTCAGTTGATCAGCTAGAGTTAAGTGGAAAAGGCCACTGACTGACAATCAGCCACTAATGACGTGAATCAGGTTTTGTCCGTGGATCAAAGAAAAGAAACTCGTGTGTGGTTACCACTATTACTAAAAGGCATTGACTGTAATCAGTCTGTTTCACACCTGCAGACACCTGACACTGGACCTGCCCCCTCCCATGTTTTGTACGTTGGCTTTGGGCAGTGCAGATTACTTTAAATTGCATTTTAGACACAGATTAGCATCATTATACTTTCTATGAATCATTATCTTAATTCCATGACACCATGATTTAAATGTTTAATCAGTGAAGCGTCTGCTACTGTCTTCAGCTCTAACGGCAGCTTCAACTCATTGGCATCCTCAGAAAACCCAACCAAATTATGGCTGACTTAACACAAATTCAATCTACAGAGTACACTTTTAAATTTAGCTAAAACACAAAATTATTCGAGGTATCCCCGAGTTCAGCAGTGACTGACAGACCTTTGAGAAAGTTGTCCACTGTTCCTAAAGGAGAAAACAAGTTTATGTAGAGAGAGAGGAGACTGCAGGCACAACTGTCAGCAATTCTCAAAATTGTTTTTATTTATATTAACCATTTATATGTATCCACAGCAGCATTCTTAATGATCCCCACATTATATATGCAGTCCATTACGAAGGAGGAGAAACAAGGTGAGGCTAGACAACTCACAAAAAACAGAAATAATGAAATACAGAAAGAGGTAAGGGGACATCTGACAAGGGGCGAGGGTTACATGCAGTCATGCACATTTCAGTTCATACTGAAGCCTTCTGACAAATGCAGCCACAGGTTTAATAATTAATCAAGTACAAAAGAAAAATGCTGGAGAAACTAAAGCTAAATCAAGTTTAGAGAGCAACAAGACAGAAAAGCATGTGCTGTCTGTATTAAAACCAAAACCAAATAACAAAAAAAGCACCAGCTCACATTTTTTCCTTTGTGTTGCTACAATTCCAGTCCAACTTACTGAATACACTGCCACAAACCAGGAAAATCTCACTTTAAAAGGGGAAAAAAAACATTTATATTACGACAATCATCAAAGTCTCCAAGTATACCCTAATAACTGACCAAAGGTCTGGTTAATCTTAGCGAGAACAAGTTTCAGCTTTTTTTTTTTTAATTTGAAACCAGACCACAAGGTGCTTTGGTGCACGGACAGCTTCTGTTAGGTGGTTGTTAGGTGGAGGAGGAACGCCATTAGCAGCAGCTTTACTGAAAGCTGCTAAGAGGAGATCTGAGATTATACAAGTGTGTCCCTATATGAACTCGATGAACAGAACTACAAGTGTAACTTAAGTATTCTTCAATGTTTATTAATGTGAGTATAATAATGTGTGCATCTGAAGGTCTGTCACAAGTGAGTGCAGTCAAATCCTCAAAGCCCACTTCCAGATCTTTTAGCATTGCACCTTTTGCCCCACCCCCCTCTCTGGACACCTGATTCAGATGCCAGTGTAACCAATGAGGACAGATGTGTCTTCAGCTGAGGAGCTGCTCCCACTTGGGGGACCTCCATGGACCTCCTCTCTGGTCATTTTTTTCATCAGTCCTTGTAGCCACTAGTCCACCTCCTCCATGTTGCTGTAGGATGGTGTTGCACACTCGCTGGAACGGGCATAGAGGTCGGAGGATACCTCAGGGGTCAACGTAGCTGATCCTTCGACATCCAGATCTGTCCCAAATAGCGACTGGCTAGAGGCCTGTAAAATAAACCAGCGTTATCAATCATGTTGGCTCAGTACTCTGAGAGTTCATCTGTGAGCATGGAACACAAGTTTTAATGACAGACAAGCTATACAAAGATGGGAAGTTTATTTTCACAAAGCTCATGTATTAGAAAGCAGCATTTAGGCAGAGGTATTGATACATTATTGCATGGAAATTAAAATAGGTTATGATCTCTTCAATACAGCACTTGCAATAACTAATATTACAGATGG